>JASSUY010008585.1:0-82012 GCA_032466535.1 Forpus xanthops
CCCCCCCCCCCACAGAACTGTTTGAGGGGCCTCAAACTACGACAAAGCTTTACCATCTACTGTTGCTGCTTTATGACTAGGCTTTTGGAAAAAGTAGTTTGTTTTTTTGCTAATGCTGTGTACAGGACCAGGTGAAGATACATCAAGAGGCCACTTACTGAGTTAGAAATTGCTGTGCTGTTTAGTTAATGCTTTTGCAAGCCTCTTTTACAAGTTCTTTGGAATAATTTCGCTTTGATCTTTGGTCCATTCACTGTTTGAGTGATTGGAGTGTCTACTAACTTAAGGGAAAAGTTAGATGGTAACAGGTCTAAACTCAACATGCTCTGTTCAGTTTAGAGGATAAGGTCTCTTGGGGGGGATAGGGTCTGGACACAAAAACAGATCAGGAATCAGGGGCTGATGCAGCTTCTAATGAGAAAAGCCAGGAGAGCTGGTGTTTTAGTTTGCAAAGCAAAGAATAAGCTCCTGGAAGTGTCTGTACTTCCATCACTTCTCTGTTTAAGACATGTTCTTGGTGCAAATATGAGCTTAAGTGGTTGTGACCTTGGAGAGGACCATGACAGGAGAATCCATGTGATTTCCTTGAGAGAAGAGTTACACAGGATCCTGCAAAGGTTGTGTGTGTTCCTCCCTAACGGTGCTATGATGTATAACAGGCAATGGGGGGACGGGGGGGACAGACACACATAAGAAATGTGAGGAGTTGACATTGCATGGCATCTGCTGCCACCCTCCTGGAGATAGCCATACTGGGCTTCTTTCTATCCAGTTTGCTGATGAGGCCACAGTGTATTCACATCACTTCTGTGGTACCTTTGGGTAAATAGTTTGTTCCCTGTTGTTGCCATGTAGTGCAAGGGCAGGTGCCAATAGGATATGTTTGAGCCTCAGAGAGGCTGTAGTGTCATCAGCTCAGGAGCTGGGTCTAGACCATGACAGCAGAACAGAGCCCACAGCCTGCTCCTGGTGATGTTTGCATTCAGATCCTGACTGAATGGGGATTTTCTCTGTTAAACATGCGCTAGGAAGGTCAAAATAGGAGACTCATAGAGAATTATTGTGAATTTATGGGTCTGTAGAGGTTTTTTAATTGGTTGGTTGATTTTTTTGTAATTGTCAACTGAATTTCTTTTAAGGGTGAGATAAGTTTAAACAATAAATGCATTTTACTGGCTGATGAAATACTAATGTCTTGTAGTAGGAACAGATAATATTCACTCAAAACAGATGTTATGAGGGGTCACCACACTTCACACCCTGTCATGGGTTAGATTTTATTTGGTCATTTTTTTGTTCTCTTTATTAAAAGCTTTTTCTTCTTCCTACTACTTCCCTCTCTGCCCTTTTTTATCCTATTTGAAGGACTGCAAAGTATTGTTTATTCCTTTATGCTCTATTAGTGATCACCTTTCTCTTGAATCATACTTTGTTTTCAGCAGTACCTTTCTTGTACAGGAGAGGGATATATATATAATAAGTGTTATCTTATTCTAGAATGTTTCTGCCTAATGATTATTGGTAACCACCTCACTCAGCACAGGAATATCTTTAGCTCTCTTTGTGTGTGAGTATATCTTCAGAGCTTATTTCTGGTCTAGATACTGCATGTGGTGGACCTTGACAGAAAAGGGACAGTTTGCCCTTCTTCTGCAATGTTTGCTTGACTTGTTTATCCCAGCTGAAAACACTCATTTTAAGAATAGCAGCCATGTGAGCAGTATAGCCACAGAGAAGTTTGATTTCCTGCAGTGGTGGTTGTTTAATTAGCAGATACCAATTAATTGGCAGGTACCTGCATGAGAAAAGGGAAAGAACCTGTTCTGGAAGTCCTCAGGCTATTTCACAGCTATTGGTGTGAGATCTCCAACCTGTCTGTATTTGTTTTCCAGTGAGGCAGATCAAACTGGTGAAAGGTCTTCAGCACTTGGAAGTCTCTGAGAAAGCGACTGTCACCTTTGAAGTGGAGGTATCACATGAGGATGTGGAAGGGACCTGGCAGAAGGATGGAGTTCGGCTGAACTCTGCATCAAATATCAGTATTGGTGTTCTGGGGAAGAAACATTCACTGACTCTTTCTTTGGTGACTCTTGAAGATGCAGGCCTCATCTCCTTCAAAGCAGAAGGCATTTTTTCATCAGGGAGGCTCACTGTGACAGGTACACAGATCTGAAAATCTCAGGCCCTGGCTGATGTGGGGCATGGCTGTCTTCTCCTGCTCCAGAGAAATTGCTTCTAAGAGGGTAACAAGCTTTCCTTGTAACCGCAAAGGATGTTAAGCAGTAGACTGTCATCAGTAAGGTAACCTTCTGATGTCAACAGGATTATTGTAGCATCATTGTCTACAGAACAACTTATGACAATGTGCTCAAAACAGTGTGATTTTTTTTTTCTCACAAACATTATTAAACATGGAAGCTAGGCTCTATGTCCATAATTGCTTGTGCCAAATGGTCCAGGAGAACTAATTGCCCACTAACTGGACTTCCTCTTTTGCAGAATTGCCTGCGAGAATCAGCAAGCCTTTGGTAGACATCAGTGTAACTCAGAAGGACAAAGTCATATTTGAGTGTGAGCTGTCCAAGCCCAACGGGGTTGTTAAGTGGTTCAAGGTACAGCACTTTAATGTAGAGTGGAATTTTTATTTCTAAGTTCCCTGGAAGGGAATGGGAGCCTTTTATTTCACTTCCAGGGAGTGTGAGTCTCCATCTTTGCTATGGATCTATTAGCACTACTCTTTTGTCCTTACATTCATTTACTTGCCCAGTTTATCCCTGTTATTTATTTACTCCGTGTGCTTATTGGCTTAAAACTTAATGTTTGGAACCTTGAGCTACATGCCTCACTCAGGATTTATAGGCTCACTTGGAACTGTGGTTTAAGGTGAAGTCTCAATTGTTTTTACACCTGATAGTCATTTTGGCGATCACCTTAAACATTTCATGTACCTTCCTTTGGCCTCAGCTGAGACTTTCCTTAAACGGTGATTACAGCATTTCTTCAAGGTTATGTCTGAAGGGGCTTATTGCTGACCCTTTGCAGTGCCTTAAGACTTCAAACAAGTGTCTAAAGTCAACCAAAAGTTGTGCATGTTCTTCCATTCCTACTTCATGAAAACTTTGCACCATACTTAAGTTTCAGCATATGTTCCATAAGAAAAATTCTTTTAAGTCCAATGAAACAGGTGAATTAAGTACAAATCTGAATATTTGTTTTGTTCACTGCAGACATAGAAGAGTTGACAGTGATATGGTTTGGCTTTTTCTCTTCTAGGATGGGAAGGAGCTCCGGCAAAGTAAAAAAGTGGGGATTATATCCCAGGGAACTAAGAGAAGCCTTATTATTCACAAGTGTGAATATGAAGACCAGGGAACCTACATATGTCAAGTAGCTGAAGAGAAGACATCAGCTACTCTAAAGGTTCATGGTATGTTTCACTGAAGTAGGACTTCACATATACTGCAGTGTTTTTGACTAAAGAGCAAGAAATGTTTCTGTGGACAGTTCATGTATCTCGCAATTACTCATTTTGTTCATCTTCTTAGTGAGAAAGTGCTGGCAGAGCTGTTCAGTGCTTGCTCTGTCCTTAGAGGAGCATTTTGGAAGACATGTTAACTTAGTTTTTCCATTTTTTCATGCGTGATTTCTGTTCGTTGGAATTTGAATGCCATTCCTAGATTGCCAAGTTAGCAAACATCAAATAGTCTGACACAGAGCAGGTTTGTGATGGCTGGTGATGACATGGTTTGGTTTAGGTTCTACCATTGTCACAGGAGGACTTTGCTTGAGTAAGGAGTGGACAAGCCTTGGATAAGATTTCAGGAATTGCTCTACTTTTTATGTTGTAAATCCTAAGAAAAGGGTTGTAATTTCTAACTGCATCTCCTCTTTATGCTCAAGATAGTTCTTCCTTTGTGTGTTGCACTGTGCAACTGGTCATGCATCAGACATGTTTTGTTACCAGGCTCTGAAACACCAGAAAGAAACTAGTGTTAAAGGCCAGATACTAGACAGGTCTGCTGTGCCCTGCAGTTGCTTTTTTTTGAGGAAGACATCTGAAGACAGATCAGCTTTTATTGCTTACTAGATGCTGTCCTCATGTGGCCACTTGGGTTCAGCAACATCTTCATGAACATCTGTCCTGTTCCACTGCTCTGTTGGACTCCCCCTTTTCTCCCTGATGTTGTGATTGGGATGGGTTGCTATTTGAAAGCTGGCTGGTTTTCATTTGAACTCTGCTCCTGAGGCTAAACTGAGGTGTATCAAGGAGTTGCTTTTCAAAAGGAAAGGGCTGCAACAGCATGGAAATACAGGTCAGTTCTTGCATAAATTAGTGCGAAGTTGCAGATTTAAAGAGGATTATACTGAGCTCAGGGGACTCTGGGTAAAAGTTATCTTCTTGTTAAACACATGTATGAAGTTCTGGCATCCTTAAAACACTTTTGCAATGACTCCACTATAGCTTGTAATTTTACGTGTAGGTTCAAGCAAAAAAAAAAAAAGTATTTACTGTGCTGAAGAAAGAAACTATTCAGGGAGGGAAATTGATCTAAAATGAAACACATTCCCTGATTTTTTCCATGCAAGTATGCAGAAGGTAAACATACCACACTCAGTTATGGAGAAACCCCAAATAAATATTTGTCTCTGTGATTTCACAGCCCGAGATATCAAGATTGTTAAACCACTGGAAGATGTGGAAGTGAATGAATTTGAGAGTGCATCTTTTGTCTGCGAGATTTCACATGATGAGGTCCAAACCCAATGGTACAAAAACGACAACAAGCTGAAGGCTGCTGACAATATCAAAATGCATCAAGATGGTAACAAGGAAAAGAGGGATCTCATTCTTGAATGGGAATGGGTTGGAGTAGGTGGTGGTATAGGTGGACTAGGCAGAGAGGTCTGACCTCCAAAACCGAGTTAAAACGATTCAGCAGAGAGTTCTGCTTTTGTTCTGTGGCTGCAGCTGGGCTTCATAATGACACGGTGGTAACTTTAATAAGGCAAGTTTGGTGTCATCCTACCATCCCATGCTGCCAGCAGTGGGGTAGGAATTGCTATCATCTGGCAGTGGGTGGGATCCTTCCGTTTCAAGTACTGTCCCAAAGGTGGTGAGGGTCACATTTTACCAGTCCTTGGAGAGGCTGATATTAGGTTATCTTTTGATGCATAGGTGTAGACATAGGGGAATCATAGAATTTGCTGCCATGAGAGTGGGTGGTGACACTGAAAGCAGATGAGTGGTGCTCAACTGGCAAAGTATCTTGAAGAGTGAAGCTGTTTGCTTGTGTGAAACTATGTCTGATTGTGCATCTCTTCTCAGGAAAGACCTATTCACTGACTTACACCTGTGTCCAAGTCAAAGACGCAGCGGAAATCAAATTTGTAGCAGAAAAAGCAGAATCTCGTGCTCAGCTTACAGTAAAAGGTAATTACATCTTTCATGCTAGTACTGCTTAAACTTTTATATATAAAAGTCACAAACCAAACAACTTCCCTCACTTTTAAAGTGGAGAAGGTTAACCAACACCTAGAGCTTTCAGGGAAACCAAAACTCCTGCCAATCTTACTGCATGTTAAATATCAGCCTGGGAAGTTACTTTTGCTAAATAACACAGTTTATTTTATCAGGAAGTTGTTTTTGTACCCAAGATTTTAAAAGTCATGTTTGAACTTTAAGGGACAAAAAAGCTGTAGCTTTTCTTTCTCCTCCATTTCCTCTTTCTGGTGTATATTTAACAAGAGTGCAGCAGTTTTTTATTATTATTTTTGGTTTTGGTGTTAAACAGTGTAGTAGAGACAAATAAAAGGATGATACTTGAATTAAACTACTGAGGAGATCAGAAGATCCAAGATCACTCCTTTCCATAACACTGCTATGTAGTGTTGAGTAAATTACCTGTTATCTCTACAGTTCAGTCACACAAGTGGTAAAATATGGTTGAAATTTTTCCTTGGGTACTTGCTGTGTGTTAGTTGAGCACTTAGCACAGTGGGGATTCCTGTCTTCATCCAGATAACTGAGTATAAAAGAAATACAGCTAATAGAACTTTTTATTGGTGCCTTTCATGGAGATTGTACTGTTTATTCCGTCTTTTTTTACTCCTTTCAGAGCTGCCTGTAAAAATTGTGAAGCCTTTGCGAGACAAGATTGTTCTTGAAAAACATCGGGGATTCCTGGAGTGCCAGGTGTCTCGTGCCAATGCCAAAGTTCGATGGTATAAAAAGGATGTTGAAATTCACCCTAGTGACAAATATGAAATTGTGAGCGATGATGTCTATCGGAAACTCATCATCAACAATGCAGATTATGAAGATGAGGACGTATACACTTGTGATGCCTTTGATGACAAAAGCAGTGCTAATTTCTTTGTTGAAGGTAGTAAACTTTTTTTTCCCCTATGAGATGCACTGAAAGGAAGATTGGCCAATTCAAAAAGCCCTTGTCATTTACTTTGAAAGAACAATAGCACTTTAAAAGTATTTCAATTCAATGCTGATGTACTCTGAAGTCCACTGGTAATGAATCCTTTCAGAATTATAAATCAGGAACATCCAGAAAAATTAATATATGTATAGTTTTATAAGGACAGTGGTGAAATTCCTATTCCAGAAAAGTTTACCAAATGTGTCAGAGAAAGTTCGTTGTAGAAAAGTTGCAGTAGCTCATCAAAATCTTTTCTACTATCAACACCTGCATTCCAGTGAACCTTGTTTTCTATTTTATAGTGCTTAGTATTTGATAAAGGATAGGAAAGTGGCATTAGAAACAGGACTGTAAATCAGGAGATTGAGGGTCTCTTGAGGCAGTGTCACAGTCTCAATATCTGACCTGTGACCAGAAATACATATTTGGTTATATATTAAAAAGTCTCTTTTAAGGCCTTTCAACCTAATAAGTGCAGTATTCAAATGCAGAAAAGATGGCATGAGTGTCTGGGTTGATAATGGCAGAGTTCCTTTGTGGATCATAAATCCCTGCTTTCTCATTCCATTCAGAGCAAGCCATTAATATTGTAAAGGAGCTGTCTGATGAAGATGTGACTGAGCCTGAAGAAGCCAACTTTGAATGCGAGATATCCATTCCATCTGTGAAGCCCCCCAAATGGTATCTACATGGAGAAATCTTACATGCAGGCAGAAACATAATCATGCATCAAGGAGGTACCATCCACAAGCTGACAATACTGAAAACAAGTACTGATATGACAGGCGTCGTTCAGTTCTCCATTGGCAAATCAAAATCCACAGCAAACCTGCTTGTCAGAGGTAATGTTGTACTCTCTAGCTTGATTTACATCGTGAAAAATTCTCCTTCCCATAGTCCCTGGAAAATAATTTTTTGTACCTACTGTCTAATGTAGAGAGTCTACTGGGTGGTGTCTTCCAGGTTGTGTACCTGGAAGATCTGCTTAGTTCCTAATTACAAATTATTGACTGCAATGAAACAACAATGTCCCAGGAAGGGATCTCATTAAATGACTTTGGTGTGTCTGGTATTCAAATCTATTAAGCTAGGATTAGTTTTTGGGTTATTTTTTTCTTCTTGACTTTACCAAAGAGGACAATGTAGATGAAATTTGCCCGGGGAATTTATTTCTGAACTAGACAAGCTTGATAGCTCATTTACTTAATTCACTTTGTCATTGACTTGATCTGGGACAAAGCTTCAGGGTTTTTTATCTTCCACTGTCACCATAGTAAAAATCTCCAATCACATGCTGAAGTCCTTTTTTGTCTTTAATTTGCTCATACTTGAATAAAAGCTTCAATAAGAGAGCAATTCAGTAAGCACTGAACAGTACTGGACCACGCATTTGGTAGTTAATATTGTTAATATTAATAGCATTGTTTTACAGAAAGTAGCATTTCCTGTGGATCGTCATGCCATTTTAACTTCAAAGCAAATTACCTTTGTAAGAGAAACCTGTAGTACAATCTGAACAGTTCACAAAGCAGTTGTGAATGACATACATGAAATTCATTGACATGATTAGAAACAGATTAGAAATTTTCTTCAGATTGATCCTTTCTTCTTTCCCAACCCTGCTTTGCAGACTACCACATCCAGATCACCAGGAAGATGGAGGACAAGACAGCTTTGGAGCGCCATTCAGTCATCCTGTCTTGCGACTTCAGGCCTTCTCCGAAGGTTGTGAAATGGTTCAAGGGCCATGAGCTTATTGAGCCCTCTGAGAAGTACAAAATCAAGCGTGAGGAGTATTCAGCAGAGCTCAAGATTTTGAAAGTGAAGCCTGAAGATGCTGGTGTTTACAAGTGCAGGGCTGGAAGTTCAGAGACTGAAGCCACACTCACTGTTGAAGGTAGGAGTGGCTTGCAGCAGTGGGGGCTTACCTGTTGCATGTCTTCATAGTTCAGTATTTCACTCTGGGATTCTCTTCTTAAGTAGAAGTAGATTCCCACAGTTATCTTCTGCTAATTTTATATATATAAAATTGTATGACAAGAGAACTGATTGTATTCTGCGCTGTGCTGATATTCCATCACTTACCATGAAGTAGGAAATGCAGGCAGAAGCGCACCATCTGGGTAAGGTAGAAATTCATGCATCTTTGTCAAAGCACATTATTTTTCATTTTTTCCGAGCACCTAGAACTTTGGTACTTCCACTTAAAAGCATCCATTGTGTTAAACTGTCACAGGCCTCTGATTCTGGTGCTCTTGGTTGTGGTTTTCATTTCCTGACCACTGTGTCAGCTTATCCATAGCAATATTCTACCTGATCTGGGTATGGAACTATTTTTAGCCAATTCCTCACCTCTGGTAAAACTGTAAGAAAAGATGTTTACTGTGTTGCTTTCAGCAAGACTTGGAGGTGAGCCACAGAATCATTTCTGGAAGTCCAGAGAGCAGCTTTTGGTAACAGTTTGGTGTTGCAGAGGTTTATCCGAATGATAAAATTATTTAATACTTTTAAACCCTCCTCTAAGTTAGCAAGTCCTTGAGAAACAGCATTTCAGGAGCAGAATAGCTGCAAAGAGAAAACTCTGGCCAAAGACTGAGAAAGAGAAGAATTTAATTCATATTGCTCCATAAACCTCAGTGAGTTGCTTAATCTCTTTGTAGCCAAAAGCATTGTCTTCATCTGATCCTCTGTGTCACAATTTCCCTGGAAGTGAGTCTGGGTTGATTTAGGTATAATGTATTTGTGCATGCGCAGTGGCTAGCACATAGCAATGAGTAAACAATCTAATAAACTCTAAACACTGTGAAATCTGGTTTTGGTAACAATACTGATTTATGGTAACAGTGGTGATGGTGCACCTTCGTTTTTTACAGCCCGCAATGTACAAGTACGCAAACACCTGCAGGACGTGGAAATTGAAGAAGAGAGCTCTGCTGTCTTCTCCTGTGAGCTCTCCCATGATGATGAGGATGTGGAATGGTTCCTCAATGGCACCCTCCTCTACACCAACAATTTCAATGACATCAGGAACGTTGGCAATTGCTACACACTGACAATGAAGCAGGTCAAGCCTGAGGATGCTGGCACAGTGACAATGAAGTCAGACAAAGTGACAGAAAGTGTGCGTCTGAAGGTGATAGGTGGGTTGTGATTACATTCCTCCTGATCGTGAGTAAGAGATGTAAAGGAGATACTATTTACCATATCCATGCAGCAAACCTGCTCATAAGCTTCAGCTGTCTGGGGCCAAGCAGTAGGTGTATAGGGGCTTTCTTTCAGTGTAAGTTTCTACTGTAGCTGATGATTTTTCTAAGGAAGATTGTTCTGGTATCCTGTCAACAATTTCCATAAATGTGTATAATCCTTTTACTTATAAGGGTACTCTCAAGAGCAATCTTCTTTGCTTGTTTGTCTCTTCAATAGTCTATGAACTGTTGTTCAAAAGAGTTTTGACTGCAGGAACCTGAGCTTCAGTTTATCTCTAAAGGTAGGGCACACCTTTAGGTATCAGTTCTGGAGTTGGATTCCAGCAGCAAAGACAAGGCAGTTTGCTGCTGTCCTTCATACGTCTTGAAGTTCTGTCACACAGCTGAGTAGCTGTGGTTTCACGTATTCTTCTGTACTCTTGGCAAGTTTGCAGATGACACCAAGCTGAGTGTTGTGGTTGACACACCTGAGGGTGCTTGGAGAATTGTCTGTCTTATTTCCTTTGCATTTTTCCTCCTGATTGTGCCTAATTTATTCTTCCCGCAATATCTGAATAATTTAACTCTTTTACTTTGTCCACTCAGCCTGAAGGATTTTCTCTTCTTTTTTTTTTTTTTTTTTTTTATATCTGGTCAAAAATTCCCCCCTTTATGAATATCTTCTTTGTCAAATATATTTTAGAAAATGGGAATCAATAAGTCAAAGGTGCAAGAGAAAAAAGGTTCATGAGAGGAAGGAGTGCAGCATATCTTTTTATTGCTTCTCCTGCTGCATGAATCCTTCATTGTCAAAAGACAGTGCCAGCTCTCTGGCTTTAAAAGACCTACATTGCAATTACCTTGCTTCATACCTATTTCCTCTAACCCCCTGATGCCTTTTGACATGCAGACTGCTGCAAGAAGAAGGGATGTTCCCAGAAAACCTCTTCTCCTGCACGATGCAGACAAGGACTTCCTTAAATGTAGTCTATCTTGTTGAGTAGCTATTTCATAAAAGCTTCCCTTCTGGCCTTTGCAAGGCCATACATACCACCTCCAATCCCCATTCCCTGTGATGGGAACTTGTGTTCCTGACAGATGCCCAACACAGTGAAAAAAAGAGTTATTGCAGTCTCACAGGTGTACATTCAAAAGAGGGACCATAATTACAGCACTGAATATCACAACCCACGATACGCAATATGGGCTGCCTCTCCCCTTTCTTGCATCCTCCCATTAATAAATTCTGATTTCCCTAAAACTTGTGCCAGTCATGAGTTGCGAGGCTGTTTTAGGTTCTGCGTTGGTATTAGCAGCATTGCCAAGGGTTTACTTAAGCTCTTTTTAAATATTTAGTAGCAACTGAAAATATCTTGATTTAAATATCCTGGTTATTCTGTTTTACCCATTAACCTTCAGAGAAGCCTGCTGTCTTCATGAAGTCATTGGATGATGTTTTTGGTGAGGAGCGAGGTATGATTAAACTGGAATGTGAAGTCTCTAAAGAGAAGGTCAAACCTGTTTGGAAAAAGGATGGTGTGAATCTCACGTCTGATAACAAGTACGAGCAGATACAGTCTGGGAAGACCCTGTGCCTACTTATCCATGACCTTGAAAAGGCCGATGCAGGTTTATACACCTGTGATATTGGCACTGATGTTGCCAAGTCAAAGGTCAGCGTTCAGGGTAAGTATTGTAGATGATGGCCAGTCAAGGGATGCTGCAAATCTGAGTGGGCTTGGGCACTTGGTCTCACACCTATTCCTCCCTTAGCTTCACGTAACACAGTGGCATCTGAATAATCCCTGTTACTCTTTGATGGAAGTATATATGGTGTTTCAGTAAAAATCACTTCTCAAGTATGTACTGTTTCCTTCCTGAATGTTCCTATGGTGCAAAAATCCTCCCAGAAGATTGAAAAATTTCTAAACCAAAGAAAAGGAGAAGTGAACAAACAAAATTTTAAACAATAAACCAACAAAAAAAGAAATCCTAAATCCAAACAAGTGCTAAGCAGCTTGTGTTTCACATTTTAAGCTATTAGCTTAAAACTGTGGCTTAAAGCCACTATTGTAGGAACACAAAAGGTGAATAGCATTGTCTGCTGAAGAAGCCAGCAGTTCAGCCTGTCCTCTAATCCCTATGGCTGCTTGAAGGACAGAGAATTGTTCATGGCTTTCAAATTTATATTGATAATGAGACAAATTTTGACTGTGCCAGTTTTAAACACATAGAGTAGTATGGTGGTAACAAGCTAACAAACATCCCATTTCTTGTATCAGCACGGAGAAAGACCTCACGCAACATCCCAAAGGTTCCCTCTCTGACAGCTTTTCTCCCTTCCAGCTCATTGAATCTTGAGTTTCTCCACTGAATGAGCTCTTCATGCAGTTCTTCCAAAGCAAATCTAAGAGATTCATGTGTCCCCTTCCCTTTAGCTTTGTGGTGACTGAGTGGGCAACATCTGAGAAATCCTTCCCATGTCAAATACATCTGGAAGGAATGCAGTGGTGTCCTGCCAATCCAGTAGATAAATCAGTTTGATGAGTTAAAATGATACTACTACTCATGTCAATCATGAAAGTCTTCTCCTTGTATTGACCTATGTTTTATTTTCCAGAACTGAACATTGGCATCACCAAACGGCTGAAGAACACTGAAATCCAGGAGGGAGAAGATTGCAATTTTGAATGTGTTCTGTCCCATGAAAGCATTGATGACTTCAGCTGGACACTGAATGGGAACAAAGTGGAAAGTGGAGGGCGATTTAAAGCCTCTAACATGGGTCGAAAATACACATTAAATATCAAAAGTGTGATGCTTGATGATGCTGGGGAAGTAATTTTTACTGCTCGTGGTCTAACCTCCAAGGCTTCTCTGATTGTGAGAGGTAATGAGATCAGAAACTTTCTGGGGTTTGATTTCTTGGGTGTCTTTTCGTAAGGTGTCAGTAAACTGTAAAAGAAAACCCTTGTTATGATTAAAGTGAATAGCAGCCTTTCCTGTGAGCCTTGAAGCACTGAGATTTATTTTTTAACTTAGAAACAAGTGCATGGCTGAAACCTTTTATAGATATTTGAGAATTGCAGAATGCACTGGGTAGTGTAATTGTACAATTACCACCCATACTGTGTACATCAGATACAATCACCCAAGGCTCCCTGGTTAGCTAGTGAAGATAAGAAAGGTAGTTTTCAGACATAATTCGTTATCCACAGTTAAACCAATTTAAGACAAAATAAATTGCTCCTTGAACTCTGTTGCGTGCATTTAGTAGATCAATTGTGGCTGTATAACAGCCCTGAGTTGAGTGTCTCTGCTCTCTATAGTGTAGATGTCTGCATTCAGCGAGATAGATCCCACCATAACTGCATGACTATAGTAACTTCAGTGATGATGAAATGTCATTCCCTGAAATGAATGACATCAGGACAAGTCTTCAGTTCCTGTAATCAATCATAATAGGCACTGAGAGAGGCCTCATAACTGCAATTAGTATCTACTAAAGAGCAAGACTGTTTTCCCCCTCCCTTTCCTGTCACAATATGGATCACTCATTGGGGATTTTAAAACTTGCTGGATATTTGAATTGCAAAAAACCCCAGCCAAATAATGAGTATGATTTTTATTCAAAGTTCTTTTTTTTTGTTTGTTTGTTTATTGTTTGTTTTCTCTCTTTCTTCCCTTCAGAAAAACCCACTGAGGTTACAAAGCAGCTTGAGGATAAAACAGCAGCAGCAGGGCAAGACATCAACCTGAACTGTGAATTGTCAAAACCTGACGTGAATGTCAGGTGGTATAAGGATGGGAAAGCAATCCGAAAAAGTCAGAAATATGACTTGCACCAAGAGGGAACACGGGCTATTCTGATCATCCATGACTCCACGGTCAAGGACAGTGGGGAGTATACTTGTGAGACAGAGGTCTCTAAAACGAAAGCCAGGATCACAGTGCAAGGTCAGTTGAAGCTTGCATAGGACTGATACAGAAGGTGGAGTAAATATCTAAAACCTGTGGGAAATGATCCTGTTTAGGGAGATAGGAGGGAAGAACAAGTTTTAGGTTTGTAAAACATCATAGATTAAAAAGCTCTTCTAAAAAAAAAAACAACTCTGAAAGAACACTTTGTAGTTACTGAAGAATCTTACGTGCTCTCTCTCTGTTCTTCCAGAAAAACCCAATTATTTTGTCAAAGAGCTTTCAGATCTGAAAGTTGATGAAAGTGGAACTGCAGTCTTTGTGTGTCAGAGTGAGAAAGCTGCACCCTCTGTGGTCTGGAGGAAAGGCATGGCTGAACTCAGGGCTGGCAGGAAATACGAGATCACACAGAAAGGACAAGTCCTCCAGCTGACCATAAAAAGCTTGGAGAAAAGTGACAGTGATACTTACACCTGCGACATTGGTGATGCCCAGTCCAGGGCCAAGCTGGTCGTGCAAGGTATGCGTAAGAGGAATGTGTTTGTACATCTCATTTCTGCAGCAGAAAACATCAAATGTGTAGACAAATCTATTTCTCAGCACATGGGTAACAAATCCACTGATTTCTGGCTCTATCTCATTCATGATGTATGTACACTGCACTGAACATGAGGACAAAAACATAGGAACATGCAAAGCAATTTGTCAGTTTGAAGCAATTACACATAAAGTACTTTGGGTATAATTTAAAGCCCAAAATACTGATGTGAGGAAGGGCTGGTGTTCCTGTGTGAAGATGTGATAGATATAAGTCAGAATGCCTGCTATTAGAGGAAGGAAAAATTATTCTGCCTCTAGGCTTTTCTGCACATCCCTTGATGCCTCTTTCTGTCAGTAGTTTTTAAGATGGGGTGGGTAAATGAGGGGTCCAGGGATCTTCAAGCTCTTAATGTCCCTCTGAACCTTAGAGATGAAGGGTACAACACAATCTCCAGCTGAAAAGTACAACCCCACAACTTTGGCTATGGGCAGAGCAAATGAGCTATGGTGGCCAATGTTAACAGCAGGTCAGTGTCTAAAGGAAGGGAGTGAGGCTTGATTGTTACTGTTCCTCACAGTTTCCTTAATGGAGTCCCAACTGGGAGAAACCTTTGACCTGAAATTGATGAAAGGGTGAAGAGAATAGTAGGAACAAGTCAAGAATAGTCACATGGAGATCCAGTTATAGTTGGTTATTAAAAACTAGGGGGTAAAGCCAGGCTCTTCCACCTCTGATCATGTAATAGAGAAGCCACGTGAAACAAAGAAGTGTGCTTAATCCCCATCATGGCCTCAGGATCTGATTTACCTGAATTCTCTGAAAAGTTTCTAATAGCAACTCTTCTGAGTGAAAAAAATGCCTCTCTAAAACAAAACTCAAGATAAAAATAAAAAAATCTCTGTACTGGTTTTGTAAGTAGGAGCAATGTCAGATTTATCTTTGTATGCAGTGATAGATTTTTTTTTTTATTTGTTTATTAATAATTGTGTGTACATCTGTATCTATACAGGCAGTTCTCTAGGGATGTTGTTTTGCTTTTTTTTTACTAAAGCTGCAATCAGACACTCTCTCCACTTCCCACTGTATTTATTGCTGGACTAAGCTCAAAAAAAGGTGGGGCTGGGTGCTTCTATCCCATAGGAAGCAAGTTAGGTTTGCTCTAGAAAAACAGGGATTATCACGGGAGAGATGCTTGGTAATGTTTAGAGCCCAGTAACGCTGTTATTTCAGCATCCTTTCAGTCTTTACAGGTAGTTTCATTAATTTGATTTTTATTGTGCTGGATAGCAGTTCTGCTATGTGTTCTGGTGCTTTGAAGTTCTCTGCATCCTGTTTTGGTGTGTGTCCTGTATAAATTGTCTTCTTGTGAATGGTTTTTGTGTTCAGTAACAGGAATTGTGTTTCAATCTTCTGTATTTCTGAGTGTATTTCTTTCTTGAAATACTTGCATGGGAAATCTTAGAGTTTTCCATGTCAATTTTCATGCTAGAAACTGAAGAATCCAGTAATTGATATATCTATGTTCCTTTCAGGCCAGAAAGTGCTAATAACAGAAGACCTGGAAGATGTCACTGTGTTAGAAGGAGAATCTGCCATGTTCAAATGCAGAATCTCTCCTGTAGACTATAGCAAAGTGCAGTGGTTTTTGGATAAAACCCCGCTCCATACCAATGAACTTAATGACATCCAGTCTCAGCCTGGTGGATATCACTTGCTAACATTGAAAAACCTCTCCCTGAAGGATTCTGGGGTCATTACATTTGAAGCTGGTGATAAGAAAACATCTGCCAGTTTGGTTGTTAAAGGTAATTCCGTCATAAAAACTGCAGGAGAGGAAAGAATGGGTAGAAATAGGCACGGGTTAAGGTGGGTAGGTGGAAAAAAAAAGAACAAAGAATCTGCAGGTTTAGTCCTATCATATGTATACTGTATATATTCAAGAATAGCATTACTTATATAATGAAGCTAGAGCTAGTATCAAAATCAGGGTTCAGTCTCCTGATTGACTGGGCCTTTGTGAATTTAAAAGCATTAAGCCAGGGGGGATAAGATCTACCTTGGCCAATTTGGTTATTGGTATCTAGCTTAAGGTACTTCTATAAGCTGTGTAGAAAGACAAACACTTCCAGAGAGCTGTTAATCTTTTCTATCTTAATAGATCATTTTGAAAGTGAATATCTGGTCTCTGAAGGTGTCTGTCTTCTTATACACTACAGAACCAGCCTGAGCTATCTGGCTTGTTTTTAGAGAATACTGCTGAGATGAGACCTGCTTTAGATGACTGGCATTGGGAAACCTCTATTTCAACACTTCAAGCAGAATGAACTTTTCCATATTCAGTCAGGAGGTTCAAACTAATCAGCTCACAATGAAAAGGTCTTAGGAACATCATGACTTCACCTTACTCCTATTTAGTGAAATGTGAGAGAGGTCTTATTTATGTTCTTCAACAGGAATATTGTCTTGTTGATTTCTCTCAGATGACATTGGGTGTTTACTAAACAACACTATGGCACTACTGGTGCCTTCTTGAGGACTTTATATTAGTGAACATCAAATCATTTGTTGTAAATTTTGATCTGTAGTTTTGATACAAGTAATCTTGAATGTAAATCTCACAGATTACTTCTGATCTGAAAATTCACACCTCTTCTGAAACATCTCAGATGGTTTTTATGTGATTCTAGAGAAGCCCTGCATCTTCAGAAAGGAGCTGGTTGATACTGAAGTCACTGAGGGAGAGGATGTGATCCTTCACTGTGAAACCTCCAAATCAGACAGCCCTGTAAAGTGGTGCAAAGATGGGAAGAGCCTTAGGAATTCTTCCAAGTATAACATCAGTCGGTCGGGATTTGAAGCCAAGCTTATCATTCACAGGGCAGAAGAAAGAGACAGTGGCAGATATGAGTGTGAGGCTGGAGCAGCTAAAAGTAGCGCTGTTATTACTGTCAAGGGTAAGAGCATTTGGAGTGATGGTTTGGGTCCGAACTTTTCACCTAACACTGAGGTCAGGTAAAAAAATGAAAGGATAAAAAATGTGAAGATATGCTGAAAAAAAACCTCATGACTTTGCACCACAGTGCAGGACAAGTTGTCTGGAACAGCACCCACATATGTAACAGGATATGAAATATGAAAATCCTTTATCTTATCTGTTTTTACCTCTATGAAAGTTAAGTATCTAAGCTCTCTAAAGAATCATAGAATGGATCATGGCTGGTTTGAGTTGGAAGGGACCTTAGAGATGATCTAGTCCCAACCCCCTGCAATGGGCAGGGACACCTTCCACTAGACTGGGTTGCTCCAAACCTAGTCCAGTAGGAAATCCACCCAGCATCAGAGGTAATCCAGAAGAAGGAAGGATGAATCATCTTCTGAAGTTTTCTCCACTGATGGGTTTCTAAAAGGAGGGAGCTTACATACCCACAGTTGTCTGGGTAATTGATTTAAGCAGCCAAATTTATCAAGATTAATGCACCCAAAGAGTGTCATCACACAGGAGGTGCTATCTAAAGGGTTGTTGTGTGAAATGAAGCAAGAGTTTCCTGAACAAGTTGAATGAGCATGTTAGGTAAGTGTTGGGTCTGAGCTGTGTCAGGACATGGCTCACCTATTATGCATCTTACAGCCATTCCTGCTTGTCTTGAGTCACTGCCTAGCCTCAGATTGAGGAGCTTGAGTTTCTGTGAGTAAATGACTTGTTCACGCGGCCAGGTTGAAGCGGGTGCAGGGAGGTTATTAATGTCACAGGCTGTGTTTAGCCTGGCCAATGGGTATCCTGTGTGCAGCTGGTATAATGTACTTGGGAACGGCAGGTTTAAAACTACACCTGGATTAAAGTAGTCAGTGTGAGCAAAAAGCATTTGGGTTGTTGGAATAGCTAAGCTGAACCTTAAAACATGAAGAAGGAAGGCAAGCTGATCACAGTGTTTATCCAGAGCACAAACAAGTCAACTTAAGGCTGAGATATGCTGTGCAAGGAAAGAAAAGGCCTTGATAATGTAATGAAGAAGAGGTGATGGTTAATGGTCTGTATTTGCTATGTCTTTCCATAGCACTAGGATGTTTTCTCAATACACGTTACACACAATAGAAAGATCTGTGTTGACTTCAGTAAGACCTGGATCTCACCTGTGGCAAAGAACATTTTTCTGTTAGAAAAAAAACATATTTGTAATGTTACATAGCATTCCATTTTTTTCTTTCTCTGTGAAGGGTATGAATAGATGTAGGATTTAAACACATGGACTAAAATCACCAGCAGATGTCAAGTCATAAATTAACTGAGTAGCTTCCTTTATATACTAGGGTCACATCAGAACAGCAAGATGCAAAAATAGCACAAAAAAATAAAGTCAGTAGCCATGTGACACTGAGTGTCCCAAACTAGAGGTAATAGAGAATAGACTGCACTTTTTGAATAGCCACAGGACACAACATAATGATTCAGTAAAAAAAACCTTCAACTGAGTTCTTTTTTCCCGAAGAAGTGCCTTTCTTACCCTAGCTCACCTTAAAGCCTGAATGCAGGCTGTGACAGAGCCCGCATAGGAATCTTAACAGGGACACTTTTGTGTACAGCTGTGCTTTCCTCTCTGTGTTTGCTCTGTGCTGGTTTTAAGTTTGTATTCATGTTGGATAAAACTACTTTGTGTGTTTTTTATAATGAGAAAGCAATACTGCTGGTCATGATAGAGAATGCTTTGCTATCCCCATGTCCTCTGTGTTACAGAATCATAGAATATTTAGGGTTGGAAAGGATCTTAAGATCATCTAGTTCCAATCCCCTGCCATGGGCAGGGACACCTCATACTAGACTGTGTCTCCCAAAGCTCTGTCCAGCCTGGCCATGAGCATTCACCACTTTTCTGGGAAACCCATTCTAGTGCTTCACTACCCTTACAGTAAAGAACTTCCTCCTTATATTTAGTGTGAATTATGCTCAGTGAAGTTTTACATTTTTTGTGCCAGTGTTCTAGCTCTGATCACCCACTTGCAATGCTGCAAATGCTTGTGTTGTTAATAGCAGTGCAGCACCTGCCACTAATGTTAGTAATGACGACAATAGCAGTAGCAAAATCTTCTATAGTACAGATGGTGGTTATAAGGAAAATAAGCATATGGTCTCAAATCCTATTTTGTTGCTTTAGAGTGTTGGCAGACAGATGTCAGAATCTGTTTACTTTTTGTTAGTAATTTTCTTTTCCTGTGGTTTTCTACCTTAATAACAAAGTCTGAAATAAAACCAGAAAAATAATTTGTGATCTTGTGTGTTTCCTTAAATATTTGCAACATCCTTTTTCAGAAATACCAGTTCTTTTCAAGCAAGAGCTCCAAAATGAAGAAGCTAAAGAAGGAAAACAAGTCAAGCTGACCTGTGAGCTCAGCAAACCTGATACCCCAGTGAAATGGATGAAAGGAGACACTGTTCTCTATGCCAGTGAGAAGTATGAATTTAAGCAGCATGGCACGGTGGCAGAGCTCATTATTCGAGATGTCAAATCGATAGATTCTGGAGACTATACCTGCAGCACTGGGGAACAGAAGACCACTGCTCGGGTGAAAGTACATGGTAGGCAGATTTACATACATCGCCACACATTTTTAATGCATTGGTTAATAGATCTTCTGTTTAAAAAAGTCACATAGCATTTCTCTCGTTTCTTTTGTGGCAGTGAAATCTGCAAAATCATACTTAGCATTCACATGTAACATTGCACACTTGTAATTACTTATATATATTTCATTCGCGTAATCTCAGATTACATGCTTGGGATTTTAAATATGTAATTTCCCACAGAGCAAAAAATAAATAAGTGCAGAGGGTTCATTTTCTATATCCTCCATTCCATAATTCCTGACCTATCAGCTACTTTGCATGGCTGTTATTAAGACTGGCATTAGACATGGAGACCAGGAGCATCAGAGCACAAGAAGATGAAAACAGAAGAACAGTCGCGGGCAAATTGCAGGTGGTGAACTGGTGAATGTTTAGGCCCCTGAATTACCCAAAACATACTTTTAAAAGGCTCTCAGATGCCATCTGCACTCCCCAATGGCCTTAAACAAATACAGTTCCTATAATACTATAGCAAAAGTAGTATATGCTAGAACAGAAAGCAGGAGAGATACAGGGCATGAATGTTGTCTTGAAGCCCTGCAGCTGCATCATCATCATCAAATGGTTTGGGTTGGAAGGGACCTTAAAGCTCAACTAATTCCAACCCCCCTGCCATAGGTAGAGACACCTACCACTAGACCAGGATGCTCAAAGCTCTATCTGATCTGGCCTTTGTTAGGTGAGGATGCCCAGAGGGCTATGAAGGGGATACCTCCAACATATGCCCAGGAATCTACAGTGAGGTGATAACATCTGGGGGAGAGATTTCTTCTGTTCCCAAGCAGATGCCACATACATGAAGTGCACTTTGGTGTCAAGAGAGGGTCTAGGGCTGCTCTGCTCTTATGGAAACAGGCTGATTTTAAGAAGTAAGAGCTGTTGTAGGCCATTTGTTATGCAGCAGGTAAAGAGGGCATGTCCTAATCTTTGGTTCTATTTTCTAGCTGTACCTGTCCTTTTCAAACAAGCCTTGGAGAACACAGAAATGGAAGCAGGGAAATCTGTGTCCTTACGCTGTGAACTCACAAAAGCTGATGCCACTGTGGTGTGGAAGAAGGGAGAAGCCACGCTCCAGGCAAGTGCCAAATATGAAATGAAGCAGAAAGGGACGGTGGCAGAGCTGGTGATACATAATGCAGAGCCAGAAGATGCGGGAAGATACACCTGTGACACGGGAGATCAGCAGACCACAGCCCAAGTGAAAGTCCATGGTAGGAATAAGATGCCTGCTTGTGACCATTTGTTATTGTTTTTGCCATGGTCTTTCTAGCTCCTGCACATTTATAGTGATCATTGAGAGAAAAGGGATCAGTACAAACAAAAGGCAGCTCTGGTTGGGTCTTTCATGTTTTCTAGGATAACTTCATGCTAAAATATAGGAAAAATATACCTGGTAGCAAAGTATCTTTCCTTGCCTCTGAAATAACTGTTCTGCTTTCTGCTCTGGATAGAGATGTTAGGGTGAGCTCTGAGCCAGGAGGTAAGAAGGGCCTTGGTTACATGCTTTGTTAAACAATATGCAATTCATTTCTGTGCTTTCTTCTGTGACCAGCAGGATTTAGGTAGCAGAAGGGTAATTACTTTTATATTCTAATTAGTAGAAAATCATTGTTTCATTTTTATTTCCACCCAAACTCATGGTGTGTCATTGTAAGCTCAAGTAGAGTCCTGGAAATGCAGGTAGGTCAGAGCTTATTAGCTGTGCCAAGAGAATTTGTTTCTACTTTAGGTCCCATAGAAGGTCACCAGCTGGTAATGATGCTTCTAAAGTAAAATGAGAATGCTTCATTCCTCAGCTGTCTCTGTGCTTGTTAAAGAAGAGTTGAAGAACGTAGAAGCTGTGGAAGGTGGGACAGCCACCCTACAATGCCAGCTGAACAGAGAGACCCCTGTGGAGTGGAGGAAGGGGCACACTCTCCTCCGGCCAAGTAACAAGTACAAGATGAGGCAGGAGGGCAAGGTGGCTGAGTTGCTGATCCACAATCTGGACCTAAGGGATGCTGGAGACTATACATGTGTAGTGGGAAACCAAAAAACCACAGCAGCTTTGTCAGTGAATGGTAAAAAGTCAGAAATAACCTGTGAAAGTCTGGAAAGTTTCTGTCCATCTCTTCTCTCCTCCTCTGTACATTCCCTCACATTCTCCTTGCTGTACGTTCCCTCACAGCATCATGTCATTCCTGTCCTGCTTCTACTTTTTTCATCTTTCTGCATTTTCATGTTGCCGTGCAACTCCTCCCAATTCCCATCCACAATCAGCTTTCATTATGCCTGCTGTTGAATATATGTGTGTGTTCCATTGTCTTCCTACCTTTCCTCAAATGGAGGGTGCTAACATGCACGTGTGTGTTCCTGAACTAGTACGGAAACATAAAATTCCTTGGGATTTTCTGCTAGGGACGGTTCATCACCTTTAATGACAAGAATGAGTTTGTCATTTGTATGCATGATCCCAATCAAGATCATGCATGCTTTGATTCCTATGGAACAATTTACTAGGTAATTTTTTTTATCATCTACGGAAAAAGAAAGGCAGGATGTGCTTAAGGGTGTTGGAATAAGGCTTAGGTTCAGCCTTTAACCAGAGATCTGGGCAGGGCCTTAGGTTGCAACCCCTTTTCATTCTGCATCTCTCAGCCCTGCCAGTCCGTTTCAAGAAAGAGCTGAAGAACGAGGAAGCCACCGAGAGCGGGACAGCCACACTGCAGTGTGAGCTGAGCCAGGCAGTGGGCTCAGTCGAGTGGAGGAAGGACGGGAAGGTACTGACACCAGATAGCAAATACAAGATGAGACGGGAAGGGCGTTTTGTTGAGCTGGTTATCCAAGACCTAGACTTGACAGATGCTGGGAGCTATACCTGCGTGTGTGGAGACCAGAAGACAACAGCTGCTTTAAGAGTGAATGGTAACCATTCTACCTGTGTTTCTCATTAAGCCTGAAAGTTAGCATATTTGGCAGTATTTGTTGATCATCCAAAACTTGGTTAGTGTGATTTCTTAGAGGTTTCACGCTTTCGGCTATGTGGTGTGAAAGAACCACTCTATTAGAGAATATTCTTTTGCACAGCTATATTGTATATTTCTTTCTCTAGTTTATTTCTGTCTATGAGGTTTTAATTTTTTCAACTGCATCCACCTAGCAGCAGTGCATTTTTGTTAAATGTATATAACACAGCTCAGTAACTTGCAGCAGAATCCAGTTCATTTCACTATAGTGCTGATTCCTCTCTGTTGGTATTGCGTCCTTCAGCCTTGCCTATCCTCTTCCAAGAAGAAATGTTGAACAAGGAAGCTACAGAGGGAGAGACAGTCACTTTGCAGTGTAAACTGAGCAAATCAGCCCCAGTTGAGTGGAGAAAGGGGAAAATGGTCCTCAAACCAAGTGAAAAATACAAAATAGAACAGGATGGTCCCTTTGTGGAGCTGGTGATCCAGGATTTGGATTTGGCAGATGCTGGCAATTACAGCTGTGTGTGTGGAGATCAACAGACTACGGCTGCTTTGGCGGTTAATGGTAAAAAGCAATTCTTCACCCATGCTCCAAGTAAACCCGTGTAGTTCTCTTTCCTCTCTTTCTCTCCTGCTTCACCTGGTTCCTGTACACTTTCTATCCTTCCTCCTGCTGGCTAATTTTTCTATCCTGTTCTCTTTCTTTCACCTGGTGCCCTTTTGATGTGCTATTTGTCTTCCCAGGTGCTATATTCAAATGGTAAGCAGAGTACAGGTGCCTGACTCAACACAAACTCCCGAGTTCTGTATAGCTACTTGTTTGAAAGTTTTCCCATAAGGATTGACCCAAAAGTGGGAATTAAATTTACTTTTTTGTAACTTAAGCTGTTAACACCTGTAGCTCCTGAGAGTTACAAGATTTGTCAATGTAAGCTACAGAAAGACTATTTTAGCCTTTTATGGTCTTGCTATTCCCAGTCCTTTTTAACCAATTTTGGCCTTCCTCTTCTGAACCATATACTTTGTCTCTGTAGAAAGCTGACAGCGCATTAATTATTGCTCTTTTTCAAGGGGCTCTATTTATAAAATATACAGACAGTGCCATGAATCAGGCACCTCTGTAGAACTGCTGTTTTTCTCAGGGGAAACAAAATGCTCTATGTCTCATATTGAAATACAGTCTTTAATTTTACCCCTTTGATTTTATGGTGTATAAAGTAAAGGACAGATGGTTCATCAGCTAAGTTTAAAGATAGACAAACTTGCCTTTAAAGCAGGTTTTAAACTGGGGAGACCAAAAATCAGTGTGAGATCTCATTTGAAATGTTAGACACTGGAACAAAATTCTGGTGTATGAAGGTCTTGTGGCTCCAGTGACATGCAGGTTCAAGGAGATAAGAGTGCGTAGATCATAGGCTAGGCTTTCCCAGCTTTGATGCTGTGTCTGTATTACATTTACTCTGCAGTCCTGCCTGCTCTTTTCACCAAAGAACTGACTGATGAAGAAGCCACAGAAGGTAAAACTGTCACTCTGCACTGTGAATTGAACAAGGCTGCTGCTAATGTGGAGTGGAAGAAGGGACTCAAGACCCTCAAATCAAGTGACAAATACAAAATGAGACGTGAAGGTGGTGTTGCTGAGCTTATAATTCAAAATCTAGATGCAACGGATGCTGGAAATTATTCCTGTGTGTGTGGAGACCAGCAGACTATGGCAGTTTTAACAGTACATGGTAATACAAACAAAACAAGACAGATCCTGAAATTAACTATCCCATTTTCTCTGTTTATTTGGACAGATACCTAGTTACACTACCATCTCCTTCCTTCCATCAGACCCTTATCCACAGCTTACTAATACTACGGAAGTGCTCACATTGGTGTTAGTGGAGCTGAGGTGCATAGCACAAGAGAGGTATCAGTGTGCAAGCTCAGAGTATAGGCAACAAGGTTGCCTATACTGTTTTTATTAGGGTCCATAATTTTGATTTTTCCTTGGAAGTTCCTTTATTAGACTTCCCATTGAAAGGGGTTGCCTCAAAGGGATTATGACTTAGGGATTTAAAAATTTAGTAAGATTCTGAAAGGTATGTTATTCTCTGGAATCTTATGCCCATACTCCATTCCTAGGACAAGGAGCTTTTATACTTATGGCCCAGTTGTCATTATATTCAGTTGCTGTCCTTTGTAAAGTAAGCCCAAACCTTCTAATGGGTGACTATTCTTAGGGAGATCTTTGATTTTTACTGCAACTGACATATTTGATAGGATATGTCAGCTCAGGTGAAAATCCTTGCTTGTATTGAAATGAAAAATTTCATTTCAAATTGGCATTTAGAATGGAACTCTAGTGTTTCATCTTTTTAATGCACAGTGTCTTTCTGTTTGCTTAAGCATGTAAAAACATAGCAAATGCCCTCCCATTCTTGTTTAAAAAGTCATATAAGAAAACCTTTCTTTTCTCCCAGAAATTTCAAATTAGTAGTTATTCTTTTTGCTTGAAATTTCACGGGAAAAGAAATGGGGTTTTCTACTTCTGTTTGTATCGATTTGTGCCTCTGAGTACATGTAAAACACCTCTACGAATTACTGCAAGCATTGAATGCTTTCCTGGTTATGTCATTTCTTTCCTCATACTGATTCATTGACACTATTGAGTGTCTATGTTCTTGTACTAGTAAATCAGTTCAAGAAAAGAAGGACATGGAAAATTAGACATCAGTGTTTAATTTTATCTTTTCGGAGTATTACGTCTCACTGCTCGTATTGCTGTCCTTCAGCTTTGCCTGCATTTTTCAAAGAGGGACTGAAGAACAGAGAAGCCACAGATGGTGCAACAACCACTCTGCACTGTGCGCTGAGCAAGGTCGGTGTCCCAGTGGAGTGGAAAAAAGGGGACAGAACACTCAAACCAAGTGAAAAGTATAGGATGAGACAAGAAGATACTGTTGCAGAGCTGTTGATCAGAGATCTGGAGGTAGAAGATACAGGAGAATATACCTGTGTGTGTGGAGATCAGAAGACCTCAGCTGTCTTGACAGTCCATGGTAAAAAAGCCATTCTCAGTTATGATAGCAGTACCTCAAGGAGATCCCTTTTCGCTGAGAGGTTTCTTTTCCACTTGTTTTGATTCTGCAATATTTTCTTGGTTTGCTGGCTGTTTCATCCCATCTCTGTTAGTTTCATCCTGTCTGTCTGTTAATTTGAAATTGATGTTTTTACAAGCAAAGTAAAGAAGAGTTGAGAGATTTTCTTACCTTAATCTTCACTTTTTAAGTGAAAAAGGCACCTGTATCTAAGGCCAAGAGTGAGAATGCTTCCAGCAGCAAGATTATACTGAGTTTGCCCTTATGTCTCACTGGCTTCAGTGGGTTTTGTCCTTAACTGGAAGGAAAGTTATTTTAAAATGCAGAGCTCACTTAGTGAGATGATTTTCTACTCAGGAATGAATGAATGTTGTCTTCTACAGGACTGTGATATATTCTGTTGAGGAAATGGTACAAAAACCCCACCAAAAATCCAAACAACACCCCAAATCATGATCCTTAAGGTCCTGATTTATGAAGTAGTGAAACAGATTTTGCTCCAATCTCTGCCATGGTGATTAGCGATGAGCTTTTGTTACCCCTCCAGAAGAAAGAACTCCAGTAGATGAAAGGATAGTTTTGATTTGAGGTACATATTATGGCTAAGGTGCTTCTAAGAACAGTAGAAACACTGTGGAGGCAAAACCTGCACATTTTCTGCATGGTTTTACTTCTTCTTTCCCCCAGCTGGAGGGTCTTTCTTCCAGCTGTTCCTCCCCTCCTTTGAGCTGGCACTTTCTTCCCTGTGCAAGTTGCTCCCTTTTTACTTTAGTGGAACACCACAAGGCAACTTGATTAATGCTGCTGCTAAAAAAATAAGTTTCTTGTGTTCCTGATATTAGAGCAGTTACATCATTGGAAATTGTGGCTTAAAGGCTCACCTGAAGCTATATTACTAAGTTTTTCTCTGATGCAGGAAGATAAATTATGATGTCAGGAAAGATAGAGATCTCCACGTAGAGATCTTGAGCTGGCAGTGCTGTTAACTGGGACAATGACTTTCAATAGAAAGTCAGGTCATTAATATTGAAGATAGGTGATTTCAGACTAAAATAGGTAGACAGAACTACCGGAACCAGCTGGGAATTGATGAGCATGCTGCATAAACCAACATTAGAAGCAGGTCATGGTGACAGTTATTCCTAAAGAGATCCTGCAGTAGTTTCCTAACCGATGGAGTTTTCAAGACTATATGATTTGTTTTCCTTTAATAGTGAAGGACTGGTTGTGGGACCTAATGCTAAGTTCCTCAAGGTCTGGTTAATGGTTTTGACATCCTTTCTGTTTATATTGCATCCCATAGCTTTGCCTGCACTGTTCAAAAAAGAACTTGTCAATATAGAAGCCACAGAAAACAAGACAGCTGTTCTTCAGTGTGAGCTAACTAAACCCACTCCAGTGGAGTGGAGGAAAGGGCTAAAGGTCCTCAAGCCTAGTGAGAAGTACAAAATGAGACTGAAGGATACCATTGCTGAGCTGGCAATCTATAGCCTGGAGGAACAAGATGCAGGAGATTACACATGCGTGTGTGGAGACAAGATGACTACTGCGTCCCTGACAGTGCATGGTAAAATGCATAAATTTAGTAGGAATTTTCTTCTTTGCTATCTGTGATCTCATGCAGGGTCACAAACTGCTCTTAATCTCATTTGTTGTTTTAAATTTTATGAAAGATGTATCAACCATAGGGAATATCTTTTACTGACAGTCCTTAACTTAGGACAGATAAATAGCATCCTATAGTCCTTTCAGTCTATTCTCTTTCTTGTAAAAGGAATCTGGAAGCAGATCATGAAGAACTTGATGAAGTCATAAATAGCACTTGTAGTATTTCTGTTAATTAATTTACTTGGGTCATATCACTGTGATTTGACTTTTCTCTTGAATGGAATTGAAAGGTGATCTGTTATGATCACAAATGAGAAAGCCAGGTGAACATGATACATTGCAGCCTGTAATTTGAAACAATATGGTGTTCATTTTAATTGTTACTCTGATTTTAAGATAGAGCTGTGCATAATTCCTTGAAAACTTGGGATCAGCTTTCTGTTGTTATATTTTAGAATGACTTTAAAGCATACCTTCTAGTACTGAAATTTTTTGTTTTCAGTTGTGACATACTGAATGTGGTGTATTGCAAAGCATAAGGCAGGGATGCCCCTGAAATCATTGCTTGCCTCTCTGGTACTGATAGTCTAAACCTGTTAGAGATTAAAGGCTTTTAATCCAGTGGAGCAGTCAAGGTGCAGTATTTCATCGATTTTTAAAGTGCTCTCTCTTCACCTGTGATCTTCAGCCCTTCCTCCAGGCTTTAAAAAAGAGTTGAAGAATGTGGAAGCCACAGAAAATGGCACAGCCACTTTCTGCTGTGAATTGAGCAAGCCCGTAGCTGCTGTGGAATGGAAGAAAGGAGACAGAGCCCTGGAGATAAATGACAAGTTCACCATGAAATGCGAGGGCACAGTTGCTGAGTTGGTAATCTGTGATTTAGATCTGACAGATGCTGGAGATTACACATGCTGTTATGGAGATCAGAAAACCACCGCTACGCTAAAAGTGAATGGTAAAAGAAAAATACATATATATATAAAAATAAGTGGATAATTTTCAACCAGCTGGGGTTTTTAAGAATATAATAGTATCAGCTTTGAAATTGCAGCCCCAGTTCTGATGAATTTAGCAGCATGTGTTTGGATATGAGCACAAATTCCTGAATACACTGGTCAGTATCAGACATAGAACAAATGTTCGTTGCAAAAATTTCAGATATTCATCTTGGTATGAACTCATTTCTTTGATACTCATGTTCAGTAGTAGTTGCTAAGGAAGGAAGATCATATTGTTGTGATGTTGGTTGTAAAGGTGTTACAATCCTAAAGTTGAGAATATTACCATTTGGTGATGTGATATTTTTTATATGATTCTAGGGTTTCATAATAATTAGATGGTCAAGTCCTGTTCAAACACTATCTGAGAAGAAATCTCATGGAAAATGAGATTAATGCCTCACATACAGTTTCATTTATGGGCTTTCAGTAATGATTTGTGTTGTGGTAGAACTTAGATGCTCTACTTAGGCTTTATTTTCCATTATGGTAGGCAATACCCAAAGTAAGGCAGGGCTCAGCCTTGTAGGATCTGAAGAAGTTGAGACTGGTGTGGTTTTCCATTTCATGCCATAGACCAAACAAAAAAAAAAAAAAAAAAAAAAAAAAAAAGCTCTGACTTATGGATAAGGTGGTTTCCAGCTTTCCAAGGTCTCTGTTTTATGGTTCTCAGAGTGGTTATTGCTCTATCTATCTTGATTAGGGAAATCTTTGCTTGTCACATGTGGATGACAGTGGTTGATAGACCACAGATAAATCATTACTTGAATAGCTGTCACGGTCATACATTCTGCTCATTTTGAACTCCTCAGCCTTGCCTGCACACTTCAAGACAGAGATGAAAGATGAAGAAGCCACAGAAGGTGGAACAGCCACTCTACAATGTGAACTATCTAAGACTGCCTCTGTGGAGTGGAAAAAGAAACACAAAGTGCTCAAATCTAGTGAAAAATATACTATGACACAGGAAGGTACTACAGCACAGCTGCTGATCCATACTTTAGAAATCAAGGATGCTGGGGAGTATACCTGTGTGTGTGGAGATGAGAAGACTACTGCAGCACTGACAGTGCATGGTAAAGAAAACAGAAATGAACAATATTTGTGTGATATTTCTCTTTTCTCCTCTGGAAGCCTCAATACTGATACACAATGAATTCTTCCTGTAATCTTGTCATCACTAATTCTGCTAGTAACAGATTTTCTTGGGTTTATTATGATTTTTTAATCTGGTTCTAATAAGAATTGTAGTTCCATTGATTATACTAACATTTTCCCTGTTTTCTTTGCTCTTGTTAGTGTACGACTATACTGTTTTGCACCACACTGAAGGCTAAAGGATGCCACATACTTGCGATTTTTGTTTTGTTTTACTTAGTTTTGACTTGAGCCTAGAGAGATGGAGCAGCAGGAACACTCATACTTCTTAAAAAGAGCAATCTTGGATTTTAATTTATATCATAACTTGACAGATACTTTTAAATAATGCAAACAAAACTTGATTCTATGCAACTTTTCTATATAATTCTGACCAAGGATCATGTAGGTATGTATTCTGGTATTGCATAATACTTAGCTTTATAGTGTAAGAGTACTTTGCAGTCCCTGGTCAAATTCATCTGCAAACTTTCTTTGAAAGAAAGAAACTTTATTTCAATTATAAACACAGAACAATAAGAGGTAGTTTTAGCTATCTCTTTCTTATCTGGAAATTCAGTAGGTTAATAAGTAAATGACATAGTATCACAGAATGGCTTGGGTTGGAAGTGATCTGAAAGCTCATCCAATTCCAGCCCCCCTGCCATAGGCGGGGACATTTTCCACTAGACCATGTTCCTCCAAGCCCCATCCAAGCTGGCCTTGAACACTGCCAGGGATGTGTCATCTACTCTCCATTCCTTCCTTCACACTTTAAAATTTCTTTGCTTTACTGCCCAGACATTTTTATCTTCATATTTACCAATAAAAAAGGGTGGCTTCAGTCTTGAACTTCCAACTTAACCATAGAAATAAAACATTAGAAAGGACCTCTACAGGTCGTCTAGTCCATCCTTAAGCCTCGAGTGGCATTCACCCTTAAGTAGCCTGCAATTCTGAACTTCCAGTGGTGAATAATCTGCAGTTCTCCTGGACACACATGCCACTGCCTGGTTATCATTACTGGCAAACAGTTCTTATTTCAACAAGTCTTCTTATGAACTCATTACTTCTTGTCCCCCAGTAGAAATGGACAAAATACTTGCTTCTTTTCCTCTTTGTGAAACTGTTTTACAGATTTGAAAACTTTCATCATGTCTCCCATCTGTCTTCTCTTTTCTGGACTAAGCCCCTTCAATCCTTTTACTCTTCCTTTATAGGTCATGTTTGCTAGACATCAGCTCATCTTTGGTGCTTTCTGGACCATCTTCAGTTAATCCACATCTTTGTAGAAATGTGGTGGCCAAAAGCAGACTACAGTGATCCCTCTAGGGCTTTGCCAGACTGGAGTAGGATGGAAGGACTTCGTGTGTCTTGCATGTGACACTTGATTTTATGCATCCCTATTATGATGATGGCTTTGTTCCCATCAGAGTTGCATTTTTATTGACTTACATTTGCTCCAAGATCTGTTGTAACCCCAGAACCCTCTCTGCAGATCTGCTGCCAGTTGTTCTCAACCCGGTATTTGTGTTTACTGTTCCTAAATAGAGTATTTTGTACCTGCTCTTGCTAAATTGCAGCCTTTTTATTTTCATCAGTGCTTCATCAAGATCTTATTATCCTAACCAGTTTAACAAAGTGCTTTCACCTTCTCTCCCTTCCCACCTCAAGTTCATCTCCAAAGTTAATGACAGCTCTGCATCTCATTTTCTAAGTCACTAAAGAAAATGCTGTATAACAGTGGACTCCAGAGCACTGAGGACCCCTGCTCAACTTGTTCTTTCATTGTCAGTTTAAATCACAGTTGAATATTTTTTGACTGTGTTTTTAAAATTAATAGTGCTTCCTACTGTAATTCCACCTATACCTAAATTCAAGTAAGAGCTTTACTTAAAAAAAACTGTACAGCGTATACTGCGTCTTTCTGTCAGTGAAGCTTATTAATTTATGCCAAGAAAAAATACACTGGTCCACTCCTTCACAAAGAGAAAAGTTTTTGGCAAGTCCATGTATATTGCTACAATGTTTTTTAAGAATTAAAAGTAAGCTGAAATAGTCATGATTCCTTGGATCCCCCGTCTGCCACCCCCCTCTTCAGTCTTTTTCCAAGACAAGCACTGTGAATGGGATTCAGCTTGTAAATCAAGACTGGTGAGTACTCGTAAATTTGCATTTTTATCAATGGAGATCTAGTCGACACAGCCGATGGAAGTCAGAGATTCATCTTGGTATGAACTCATTTCCCTTTACAGCAGACTTTTACATTTGGTCAGCAGATAGTTCTATTGGCTGTGCTGACTTTGCCTGGACCTTTCTTGATTGTCTGGGAGCTCAGGCTCTTGGTTTATATATTAAGAATTAAATGTATCCATTTCAATCTGTAATTCCTTTTTTACCACTGAGTTGCTATTTTTTCCATACTTTTGAAGCATCACCCATTCTCTTTGATTTCTCAAGTGCAATGTTTGATATTGGCTGAGCTTGCAGCTTAAACATTCCAGGACATATTTCATCATACCAGGGTGCTTTGAGAATATTTATTTATTAAATATTCTCTAATGCTTTTTTGATTTTCCTAGCCAGAATTCCTATTACCTTCTTAGCTATCATTAACCTTTTATATTAAAGAAGATAAAGGAAGTAACCACTTCAGCTTTCCCTGTGTCACCCAACATCAATTTGAATTCCTGAAAAACAGCTAGACCAAATACTCCCTTGTCATTTTTCTTCCTTCTAATCTTACAGAATGTCACAATATTATTTCTGTTTCTTTCTAGTTCAGGTTGATCAGATTTCCTGGAATTTGAATGCTAATATTTTGATAAAGCCAAGAACCACAAGTTGAACTGTGACTTGAGGACACAGAAAATTCCTGGAGTAGTGATCTTGCCACGCAGTTGCTAGACACAACTACATATAGCACACATCTCTGTCTGGAGACATTTGATATTGGCATAATTTGCAGTTACCTTTCAGCCCCTCTTTCCTGTTGATCTCTTCATCCATGGGATGACAGAGTCCAGGAATGTGGAACTGCCCTTGGCCTTCTTGAAGCATGCAGGGAACACCACGTTTCTGGTTTTCCCTATGGATTCTGCAGTACTTTTTCCCCCTACTCACATCAACCCCCTGTATTTTACAGGTTTTTTGAGCTTCAGTACGTTAAAAAAATTGTGATTTAGGCAGGCTATTCCTGATGGTCCTTGGAGTAAGGTAGTCTCTGTAATTATGCCCTTACTTATGCCCTTTCTTCAAGAATATTTCCACTCTCTTAAAGTACCTTGTCCTTTAAGTTTGCTTCTGCTTGACCTTAAGTAACAATTCTTTAATTACTGAAGCTTGCTTTCTTGTTGCCCACAGAATTCTCTTTTGCTCTTCTCCATCACTACCTGTCTTAAAATCCATGAGCTCCTGCTTCATGATCAGTATCTGCCCAATTATGCTCCTCATCCATATTTTAAAACATTTATTTCTTGTTGGTCAGAGTCAGGGCCTGGAGATCCTCATGGATTTTAATATCTATTCTATACTCAAAGGTTGTTTCCACCCCATTCCAAAGACTTAGCAGATTTTGTCCCATCCTACTGCTCTCATGGTGCCATACAGTCTGCCTTGGTTTCAGTTTATGCTTTGAATGATTCTATTAGTTTTTCCAAAATGGATAGGTTGTTAGGTAAAAGTCTTACAGAAGATTTCCACAATGAAGGCATCCTCCTTCTTTGTTTCATTCTATTATAATCAGAATATTTTCAAGAGGTCTCTCTTATTCTGTTCTTCAGCTTCATTCTAACTCTCAGGCTATATCTAGATATCCTTAATATATAAGGTAAAACCTTTTTAGTTTTTCCTTCAGCTATTTTTACTGATCCTGATGTAACCTGTTATATCAATTTCCCAGGCTTAATTTTACTGAGCAGGTTACATTTTTGGCTGTATGTGGATTTTTCCCCCTCCTGCTATTTATTCTCCGTATATCTCTAAATCAATCGGCAAAAATGTCTACTGTATAAAATTTTTTTGTGTATGATGCACATTAGTTTCTTTCTTCTGTAAGATGATCCTCATGTCAGTAGCTAGGTGTGGATAGGTAATAGTAAATATCAGGCTGACTTTTTTTGGTAGCCAAGAGCTGTTTATCATGAAAACATTTGCTCCTCTATTTCCCAGCCCTTCCTGCTCTCTTCAAAGAAGAGTTAAGAAATGAGGAAGCTATGGAGGGTAAAATAGTCACTCTGCGCTGTGAGCTGACCAAGACTGCTTCAGTGGAGTGGAAAAAGGGGGACACAGTACTCAAACCTAGTGAGAAATACCAAATGAGGCAGAAGGATGTCACTGCAGAACTGGTGATCCATAATGTAAATGAGAATGATGCTGGCGATTATACCTGCATGTGTGGAGATGTACAGTCCACAGCTTCCTTAGCAGTACACGGTAATAACCAATTTCATCTAGATGTCCTCATTATAAAGGTTACGGTATGAATTCAGCTTTTCTCCATGTTATCTCTGCATAGTTCCTCTGAGTCTGACTTCGCATGTCATAGTCATGAGAATTAATTTGCTTTTTGCGATATAAGGGAAAAACCCACACCCCAATTCCATTCCATCTACAAAGTGGTTTTAGAACTTGCTCCTTAAAGTAGATGTGAGACCAGGCCTTGAGACAGCTCCGCACCGATGGCCTTGCCTTTCCTTCCCCCACCCCTATCCTTCACCAGGAGGTTGTGTTTGCTGCTTCATTTTAACCCTGTGTCCATTGCATCCTCAGCGCTGCCTGCACGCATCAAGGTGAGCCTGAAGGATGAAGAAGTAACAGAAGGTCAAGCAGCCACTCTGCGCTGCGAGCTGACCAAGGTCGCTCAAGTGGAGTGGAGAAAGGGAAGTAATTTGCTCAAAGTCAGCGACAAATACAAAATGAGGCAGGAGGGCACAGTCATGAAGCTGCTTATCCATGATGTAGAAATGAAAGATGCTGGAGAATACACTTGTGTGTGTGGAGAACAGGAGACTGCAGCTGCCTTGATAGTGCATGGTAAAAAAAAACATACACATATATTTGTGTTATTGTGTGGTTCTCTATCAGTTCATTACTATTCATTGTGTTTTCACTTGTGGCTGAATTTGTTTTAATTTCCAAACTGTCTCTAAGATCTGCTTGCATCCAGACCACTTTTCTGTTTCTATTACTTTGTTCGATATCCCATAATTAAGAGAAATGCAAAATCTTTCCACCCTACAATGTCGCCTACGTCTGTACCACCCCATCCTACACCTCATGTGTGTGCCATGTGTTGTTTTTAATGTCCTGTGTCTGTTTTGTGACCTTCAGCCCTGCCTGCACTTTTCAAAGAAGAACTGAAGGACCTGCAAGCCATGGAAAGGCAAACAGTCACTCTGTGCTGTAAGCTGACCAAGGCTGCAGATGTCCAGTGGAAGAAAGGAAACACAATAATCAGGGCAAGTGAAAAATATATCATGCGGCAGGATAATGCCCTTGCTGAGCTGGAAATTTGTGATCTGGAGTTACAGGATGCAGGAGATTACACCTGTGTTTGTGGAGATCAACAGACCATGGCTTCTCTGACAGTGAATGGTAAATTCATCTTGCCGATGACTGCTCATTTCTCGTTTCTCTGAGATGTCCTTTTGCTGTACAAAGTGTTCACCTATCATCTTTTTCCTAGGAATTAATTTGTGTTCAGGAAAGGAGAACAACTTGTTCTAACGTTTAATTTTAGCCTGATGTTCCTGAAAGAAAAGTTGCGGGCATGACCATTTCTCCATGCAGACAAACTCCTGTTGTAAGTTTAAGGGAATAGAACCTAGGAAATGCTCCTGTTGGACCAACTGAGGTGTCCTGCCTTCTGATGGAGGGTGACCCTATCATAAATAAGTTGCATCTTGAATTCATCCAGCCTGTTGCACTTTGACCTGTCAGCTCAGCTCTTCTTTCTCTTATTGTCACTGCTGGATTTAGTTTTCCAGATCATCATAGTTATAACCTCATCCTCAATGGCCAAAGACCCTTACTTGGACAGATTTGAACTTCTATTATTATTCATGATGTTGATAATGAATAACAAATGCAGAGGTCTTAGATTAAATGCACTCTCTATTGACTTTCCTTTCCCAGCCCTGCCAGTGCTTTTCAAGGAAGAGTTGAAGAATGAAGAAGTTCAAGAAGGAACATCAGTCTCTCTGCACTGTGAGTTAACCAAAGCAGCACCAGTGCAGTGGAAAATAGGGTCCAAAGTGCTCAAAGCAAGTGACAAAATTCAAATGAGACAATCTGGCACCACTGCAGAGCTGGTCATTCATGATCTAGAAGTAGAAGATGCTGGAGATTATACCTGTGTGGCTGGTGACCAGAAGACAACAGCAACCTTAACAGTTCATGGTAAAAAAGACCTTATTAAAATTGATAAATAGCTGTATAGATAAGCATTCCTCTGAATTTCATCTGTTTCTGCCCTGGGTCAGTAGCTTGTCTTTGGTTTTATCCCTTTCTTTTACTTCATTCTGTGTATAGCTCATTTCTCACTGATTAAAAATAGGTCAGAGCAAATTTTTGGGTCATTATTCCTCTGTCATCCTTGAGAAGGAGAAAATGAGATGTTTCTTTCTGTTCAGGTCTGTTCTTCTTGGACATTTGTATTTCCCAGCTCTTTTCTCTCCCTCATCAACATGGGTCCAGTTTTCTCCAAAACGTGTATTTATTGGTGATCAGGTCCTCTGCTCTTCAAGCACTGCTCAAAGGAGAAGTGAGGGTTGAGGAAGGAGGAGAAGGAGATGTCGTGCTGCTGGGTGACCTGGCCATGGTTGCTCCTGGGGGTACCAGATTCTTTAAGCAAGTCAGACATGAAGAATGAGATATGAGTTACCATTTCAGAACTTTTTACCTAGGTTTAAAGGATGCAGGGGTTTATACCTCTATGTGAGGATCAGGTCTACCATAACAGTTAGGGACTAAAAGAAACTCAACAACATAAACTATTTGGAGTTATAATGTTCTTTATCCTGCTAACTCCCAATAATCCAATCCATAAAGAAATCCTTGAGTTATGTTAATGATCTCATTACCTCATGTTCTGTTGTCGTTTAATTAATGAGATTATTTTTCAACGGAGTAACAGTCCTTGGCTCTGAGGAACTTGGTCAGTGATCCAGTTCTGTTCCATCCAGCTTTTTCCACAAAATCCTCTGGCCCTCTCCTGGGCTTTCCTGAGGCATGGGCATATTCTGAGGCATTTAGGGAGTACTGTTTGTATTCTGTACCTGCTTACAGTAGTTGTGCACAAGGCACTTCTGGGGGTAAATATTAATAATTTGGTTTCCTGCAGGTTGTTTCATATAGGTTATTCTGTCTCTGGGTTATTATTTCCAAATAGGGAAATAGTAGGAATCTGTAATTCTGATTACATGCAATGGCCCTTCAAACGTCTGTTTAGAACTGGAAGCACTTTTATTTTGATATCCAACTGCTTTCATGTAGGTGGATTATGAATTTTTAGTGAAAACAAACCAGAAAATATTAATGCCAGCCTCCAAGAAATCATGTCTGTATAGGTAAAGCAGTACTGAATCCAGCAGTGTTATTTGAGAGTGCTGTTTTCTTGATATCTGGATCTTTCTGTGTTGTTCTTTCACCATGAAAAAAGACAGGCACCTAGGGAACTGATGTCTTACATTAAGTGAAACCACAACACACTAGAAGAAGAATGCTTTCAGAGGTCCTGAGCTTGGCTGTAGCCATGCATGTCTATTGCAGGTTGAAAAAAAGGAGCCATGAGGGGAAATAATCCCAAGCATGGAAAAGAAATTAAGATTTTAATTCTGGTTTTATGGTGACCATTTGTCCATGCTATATACTTCATCTCTGCCACCAATCTTTAAGGAAGAGCTAAAGGATAAGGAAGCAGAAGAAGGTGGAAAAGCTGTACTGTGTTGTGAGCTCAACAAGTCTTCTCTGGTGGAGCTGCAGAAAGACCAGAGGATTCTCAAAGCAAGCGAGAAATGCAAAATGAGGCAGGAAGGGACAAAGGCAGAGCTGGTGATCCATGAACTAGCTGAGGAAGATACAGGAGACTACACCTGTGTGTGTAGAGAGCACCAGACAACAGCTGTCTTAACAGTACAGGGTAAAAACTATCTTGACCCTCCTAGTTCCTAACTGGAAACATCTGCCATTTACTGCAAGGTGTTCAATTTTCCATGTCTGTTTTTTCAACCATATTAAATGAAGTCACATTTGTTTGAAGATATTACCTTCCTTTAATGACCTGTAGGCTGGGTTTATTGGAAAATACCTGTCTGCATTTTTATTCCATACTTTTGCCTTTTCTTTCCTTGAATATGGACTTTCTATCCTTTCATCTTTCTGTTTTGACATTCCTTTCCTACCATTTAAACCCATTAATCTTTCATCTTTCTTTTCCTGCATTTATTCTCTAAACCACAAATCTGTTTGTTCTTTGCCATTCCTTTCTGGCATTCTCAATACTTACCATTTTAATATAGCATAGGGTATAAAAAGCAGTATCCAGAACAAAGCTATGTTAGTTACAATTTCATCTGGTAGAAAGCAGATGTAAATCTCTTTAGGACAGTGCAATTTTGCTAGTAGAAGGACAAAATAAAACCACCAAATATTATATATATTATATATGTATATTCCCACTAGGACGTTTTCATTTCTCTTGCCTCTCTTTGTTGCTGATCCTAGTCCTTCCATAACCATCACAACCTCCCTCTGTCACTTCCTACTCTCACCATTCCTGGATATATCCTTAGTTTGTGATACTTTTCACCTGCATCCTTCAGCTGTGCCTCCAGTTTACCAAGAAAAAATGATCAGCAAGGAAGCAGTAGAAGGTGGAATGGCCACTTTGCAGTGTGAGCTCAGCATCGGCCCATGTTCAGTGGAAATAGTGCCATTGCGTCCTCATTTTGGACACCAAGTACAGCATAAGATAGGAAGGCTGTGTTGTGGAGCTGGTAGCTCACAATTTAGACTTGAATGATACTGGAAATTATACCTGTGTGTGTGGAGACAAGACCACCACAGCTGCCATGGTAAAGTAATCCTTGGGATTAAGGTCCTCCAAACCTTAGACCTACCCCTGTCTCTATTGCTATGATCTGTCCTGTTCCCTTTCTGTTTGCTTGGGCTTTTGTGTTCCTTTGGACTTTGCTTGTGTGCTTTTTCCTCGTGTTAGAATAGGGAAGAGAGATGCCTGCTGGCATTTGTCCTACTCAGCTGTGCTGGTTCTTCTCACTTTCCTTGCCCTGATGCAGCGACCAGGGAAGCTGGGAAGATTTTCACCATGTGCTCCACTGACCTGGATCAGGGCTCAGTAGTGTATCATGCATCCTCTCCCCCAGGACATCACTTAGTTGCTTTTCAAGAGATATTCACTCTCTCTGTGGTAACTCTTTTACTCTTCAGCACTGCCTCCAGAATTCAAGAAAGACCTGAAGGACTTAGAAGCCATAGAAAGTGGGACAGCTACTTTGCTCTGTGAACTGACTAAGCCTGCTGTGGTGGAGTGGAAGAAAGGGCAGGAGGTGCTCAAAGCAAGCAGCAAATATAAAATGATTCAAGATGGTGCTGTTGCAAAGCTGATTATCCATGAGCTGGATGTGGAGGACGCTGGAGATTACACTTGTGTCTGTGGAGATCAGCAGACAGCTGCCACTCTGACAGTCAATGGTAAAAAAAAGAAAAAAAAAAATAGGAAAAGTTTGTATTTATTAAAAGTAAAACCTGTGGTTTAGTGTCACGGAGAAGAGCTCACTGCAGTTCATAAGGCATGCAGAACAGCACAGTCTGTACAGCCTAATAGAGTAGTTTTTCCAGGAGGAAAATGGGAACTGCAATGCAGAACTAAATGCATTTTGTCGGTATGTTATGGTCAGGTCAACAGTAATTTCTCTTGCAAGTGGTCTGTCTTAACAAGGAATCTGAACTCTTACAACTCCCTGCTGATCTTCAGCATACCTCATCAGTGATCAGGGAAACATGTTGGCTACTTCTATAGAAAGAAAAATATTCTCCTAGTTTTAGATCATAGATTTGATTAAGCTTCTACATACTTCATGGCAAATATAACTTCTTGAAATTGATTTCTTCTTTTTCTGCAGATATTTTTATTACTTCTCTGGGGAAATAGCCTTTTGGTTTGAATCTAGAACATTGAAATTTAGAGATGTCTGCAAAAAAACTCTTCTGGTGCTTTGATTTTCTTTCTACATTTTCTTTCCCAAGCCCTGTCTGCAGTATATTGCAAGATATGTTTCTATTTTATAGCCCTGCCAGCACTTTTTAAACAAGAACTTCAGAATGCTGAGGCAGAAGAAGGTGGTACAGCATCACTGAGGTGCGAGCTTACCAAACCCAACACTCCAGTAGAGTGGAGGAAAGGAGATGTTACCCTTTACTCTGGTTTGAAATATGAGATGAAGCAGCAGGGCTCTGCTGCTGAATTGGTCATTCATGACTTAGAACTGGATGATTCAGGAAAGTACATCTGCAGCACTGGACATCAGCAGACAATGGCCGTGGTAACCGTACATGGTAGGTGGAGTATTGACCTTTGGCTCTATAGAGATGAAATGAAAGGAGTGTCTTAGCGTTCTCTACAGCTATTTATCTACTTTGTTGTCAATCCATGCCAACATACACATTCTACTTGAGCATGACACATGACCAAGTTAGAAAGGTTCTTCTTGCGGTATCTGGAGTGATTAATCATCATCAAAGCAATTAAATGTTATCATGATGTCAAGATAAGATGAACCTTCCTGCCCTCTGAGTGAAGGGAGTGTGGCTGCATACGAATGGAAAACAGAAAATGAGCCAGGCAGTATGATGTGTGTTTTGGGGTTGTTAATTGCTTCAGTACGCAAATTGAGCATAATGTCTGATTGGGATGATATGAGATGCAGTAATTGATGGATTAAACATTTCTATAATATGTGATTGTTCTGTAATATTACTTGAAGTTTTGAGCTTCAGGTATAAACTTTGGCTGCAGTCAGTTGCATCTGCGTCTGTTTTCCTCCACCTCTTCTACCATGTAAGCGCAAGATCTTGCTGAAAATCTGAATTTTCTCTCCCATTTTTCACTTTATTGTCATCTTAAACTTGCGTTTTGTGTGAAAACTTGATCATTTGATAAAACTTGATAGAAGCTTTATGGGGGGGGGGGTGGTGTAGAAGTACTCCTGCTTAATATTTCAAACTTGCAGACCTTCATTAAGGAATAAGGGTCCATGTGAGAGCGAGCATATCCCAATGATCTTTGACTAAAGTATCTGTAGTTGGCAAGGAGACACTTCATTAGGAACCCCTGATTCCTGCAGATTGCAAACCAGATCATTCTATGGAGCATGCTAAGACCAGGTCTTTCTTAACTTCACCATCTGTCCTAAACTCTTGTTCACATAGTGCTTCAGGAAGGGTGCTTCAAGAAGGATACTTCCAAGGTAAAAGGCTGCAGCCCAAGGATTATGGAATCAGTAGGGTAGCCCATTTCTGAAGAATGATGGTAGGACTGGATCCTTTTCAGACTAACTCTCTTAAAACATTTCCCTCTCAAATTTTTGCAGAACTGCCTGTCACATTTAAGCAGCCCCTACAAAATAAAGAATCAGAGGAAGGAAGTACAGCTACATTTTGCTGTGAGCTGTCGAAACCCAGTGCTGCAGTGGAATGGAGGAAAGGAGGAGTGGGACTGCAGCCCAGCCAGAAATATGAAATGAGGCAGAGGGAATGCCTGGTAGAGCTATTAATACATAATCTCAAATTAGAAGATACAGGAGAATATAGCTGTGATACTGGGGATCAGGAAACCAAGGCATCTTTAAATGTGAAAGGTAGGTTGTATGACAATGGAAGAGAATGATACTTTGGTCTTCTAGTGCTGGATTTAAGTTTTGGTTTCTAAGGAGAAATATTTTCTTGCTTTATGGCTGGGAAGAAATTAAAGAAAGAGCAATGCTTTAACATAACATCTGGACATTACATGGCATGGATTAAGTGTTCCAAATCCTGGAATAAGACTGATGACATTCCTGATCTGCCAAGGCTGTTGGTGAAGTTTTGAACTTCTTTTTCTCTTGAGACCATTGTTAGGTCAACTGAAGGATAAATTCAGAAATTCAACCCTGACAAGGATGTGAGTCAAGGAGCAAAGAAAATACACGTTATAAGTTCAGATGGCTGCTTCTAACACAGCAAGATATCCTAGAGGCTCCATGGAAATTAGAAAACACGGATCTTGCCTAGGAATATAGCACTTGAAGCACAGTATTTTGTTCTCCAGAGTATCATTCTAACTGTGTTAACCAGGGCTTGACTCAGGCTTCAATAAAAGCTCCCATTGCTTCTTTCTTTTTCCCCCTTTAGCTCTTCCAGTTCTTTTCAAAAAGGAGCTGAAAGACAAGGAGGCAGAAGAAGGAGCAGTGGTGAAATTCCAGTGTGAGCTGACAAAGGACAATGCAACAGTGGAGTGGAGGAAAGGAACCATGGAAATCTTTCCATGTGCCAAATATGATATTAAATTAAGTGGTCACACAGCTGAACTTGTGATTCATAATATAGAACCAGAAGATGCCTCTGATTACACATGTGATACTGGAGACCAGCAGAGCTCAGCGATCCTCAGAGTGAATGGTTAGCATTGCATCAAGAGATTTGTGAAATTGTGTGGATTATATTTTTTCTTTATTGCTGATTAAGCCTCTCCAGAACTTGAGATAATAAGGAAAGCAGGTGCCCAGTCATAAACCAGAATAGAACAGAACAGTGGATCTTGTGGGACAGGATTTGTAGAATGGCTATTTAAGCCTGTAAAGCACAGCATACAATGTATTGAACCTTCCATCTTATACGACAAAAGCAAAAACCTCTGCATCATGAGGATTCTGGATTTCTAATCAGTCTCTATTTTTGGCACTTTGCATTCTTTGCTGGCTCAGTTGAATCAATATCTAATCATAAGTCATTTACGAAACCATTTAAAAATTCTACTGTTTTAAATTTCTGTAATGCCTTCCCATGAAGATCCAGAGGACACTGTGTTTACATTAATCAGGAATACTGTCTGTGAAAATGTTTGTGGTCACCTCAAACTGCTGGGTGGAGCTTGTGGCTATGGTCTAAGCTATAGCTTTTCAGACTACATCTGCAACCACTGAGTCAACTACAAGTGAAAGAACCCCGTGATTGCCTTACATGTATCATGATAGAGTTTAGACAGAGGAGCCACAGGCATTGAGAGATTCTTGTTCTCACAACTGTTATCACACATATGTGATGGATGTTTCCTTCTTGTTTTCATCAGTGACAAGCTGTCGTCTGAGTTGTTCCATGCCCTGCTTGAATAAGTGTGGTCCATTTGTTTGTGCATCATCTGGAAGGACTCACTGTTGATTATCTAGGGTCATAAGATAGCAGAGAAATAAGAAATATCTTTGAAGCTTGAAATCCTTTACAGTGTTGAGTATTTCTTTAAAATTTAATAAATTTTATGCTAGTTTTAATCAGAAAGTACCAGGTTTTTCTTAGGTCTTTATACGGGTTGGCATTTCCAGTATTCAGAGCAGATGTATAAAGGGTGTCATGTGGATGCCCTTGACTTCATGGGAAAAAAACATATTTGGTGAACTTTCTGATACTCTCCTTGTCTGCATATACAGAAAGTAGATCTGTTTATAGAGCAAAAAGGGTTGTTATCATGTAACCATTTCATGCAAATTTGTTCTGCATCATCAGGCCCACATGCCTCATGCCGAGTTGTGCAGACCTGGTGTTCAAGCTGATACATCACATATTATTTTTTGCTTTGCAGCCATCAAACCCCGTCTGAAGCAGCAGCTAAAGAATGAAGAAGTGGAAGTGGGAGGAACAGCCAGGCTGCGCTGTGAGATTTCTATTAGCAAAGCAGAAGTGGAGTGGAGGAAAGATGGAGTCCTCCTTCACTCAAGCTCCAAGTATGAAATGTGGCAGGACGGCACCCTCCGCGAGCTTCGTGTTCACCACCTGGAGCCTGATGATGCTGGAGAGTATTCTTGCAAGGCTGGAGATGAGACGAGCTCTGCAAAACTGACTGTGAAAGGCAAGACCCATTTATTGGGGCAAGGGGGTTTTCACTGTTGGATGCTAAGATTTTGCAACATAACTGTTACCAATTGTGATAAATAACTGTGCTAAACGACTGTGATAAACACAGAGCATAGGAAGGGTATCATAAAAAATATCACAATCAATGAATGGACCAAAGCAATGATTTGCTTTGTGGACAGGAGTGGATAATGCAACTGTAATTTTTGTCTCACAGCTTGAAATATTTGTTTGACATCACATGCATTTGAGTGTACAGATGGTTCACCCCCAGCTTCCAGTGACATGGCACCTGCATCTGGCCTTAATGTTGTTATAGACAGAGCTTGCTTTCAGCTCTGACCAAAAGTGTGAAACAACCACCTCAGCATCTCTATAGGCTACTTGATATCATAAAATCATCATGCCCAGCTGCAACACTTTTCATGTAGTTGGTGACCTCAGTTGCATGAATATGCACTGTGCTTGCTCAGATGAATATTGCACTGCTTTTCCTCTGGTATTCCCCTGCAGATCCAGGATACACATAGCTTCTGCTTGTTGCAGTCTCTATGATCTTTGCACAGATCCACAGGGGCCCAGCTGGCCTTGAAGGTGGGCTCAAGCTAAGTGAAGTGCAAATGAGCTCATGCTAATCCAGTAATTCCTGCTGAGAGCACAGAGCCAGCCAGTTTGGAGCATCAGCACAGACTATATGCAATTTAGTTTCTGAAAAGACAGTAGAGGAGATCAGGTTTTAATGTTATTCTCTAAAGATACCTAAGTGCAAATGTAACAAATTTCAAAATCATGATTATCGCATCTGGCATTTGTGCCTTGATCACCCAATTGCAATATCAAACATGTAATTAAAAGTGAAATAAAAATCAATATGCAATGTATCTCTGAGAAAGGGCAAGTGATAAAACCACTCACTGAAAAATATTGGCCATGTTGCCAGGTACCCTGAAAGAATTTGAAATATGATTTGAGAGGCTGTGCTATCTCCATCCTTGGAGGTAAATCTCAACTGGACAATGTGCTGAGCAATCTGTTTTAGGCTGATCCTACTTTGAGCAGTGGTGGGACCGATGGCCTCCAGAAGTTCATTCCAACTTATATTACTGAATGATTCTGTCATTTGATCCATGTTTCCCCTTTCATGGCTTGACTGATGGACTCTTTACAGAGCCTGATGTAACCATCGTGAGTGGCCTAAAGGACATGGTGGTGTTTGAGGGGGATGATGTAACATTTCGGTGTCAAGTTTCTCATGAGAATGCAAGGGATGTTGAATGGAAGCTACAGGATGTTGCTCTGCAAAATAATGAAATGAATGAGATCTCCGTGGAAAAAGGAAAGATTCACACTCTAACATTAAGGAAGGTGACTGAGCAGGACATTGGCACTGTCACTTTCCGAGTGGGACCCCACATGTTGACAGCAGAGCTCATGGTAAAAGGTAAGTCCCTCTGTGATGTGGGAAAGGTCCTGATTAATGAGAAAAAGTGAATTTTTCTTATGCTAATATAATTCAAGGCCATCATTCACCGCTTGTTAACTCATGTGAGTAGGGTGCTTGTGCTTCAGAACACACATGATATATATCATCCCTGTGGATATGTCACCAGAGTCCCAAAGCTAACTGGTTTCTAAAGAAATTACTGGGTTGGCTCAAGTAGTTAAATGGATTGATCTCTATTTTTCATTGCTTCCTTTCCCCCCTTTATTTATTTATTTTTTTTCTACTTGGAAGAAAATCTTCTTTTTTCTTTCTCTTAACATTGTTTAGAAGAAATTCTCAGCCAAGCGTCCTTCTTTCTTTGAAATTTGTTTTATTTCCACAGTATGTAACACAGAAATTAAAGAGGGGTTAATACACAAGTGTTCTGCTGTAGCTTTAACACTAGACAAAGATAAAGGTGACTGTAAAGGCCTTTGCTCTGCTTGTAATTTCAGTGCCACCTCCAGTCTTTAAGGAGAAACTACAGAGCATAGAACTGCAGGAAGAAGAAACAGCCATCCTCCACTGTGAGGTCTCCCAGGCTAATGCTGCGGTGGTGTGGAAGAAGGGTGCTCAGGTGATTTCACCGAGCTCAAAGTATGAAATCAGACAGGAAGGAACAATCCATACTTTAAAGATTTATCACTTAAACCCAGAAGACTCTGGCAAATATACCTGCGATAATGGAAATGAACAAACAACAGCCACTTTAACTGTCAAAGGTAGGTTGTTTTGGGTTCTTTTTAAGAAGAGAAACTTTTTCCACTTCCTTTGCTTAGTACTAGCAAGAGGGTGCTATCTACTGTCCTTGATTTTACATGTGCTTTGGTGGCATAAAGCAGCTAAGTCCTTTTGCTTTCAGAAGTTAAGTCCTGTCTTGTGGTGTCCTCAGCTATTAGCATGAAGAGATCTAAATGCAATAACTGCTTCCAGAATCCTAGACCCAAGGGCCTCTTTCTGGTCACTCAGAAAACCAAGGCTGGAACTGAAATTAAGACTATTTCTGATGCTTAAGCAAACTTTGAGTTCCACCTGGGAAAATGGTGCACAAGAGTAAATTGCTCAAGCTTACATGGGCACTCAACTCCAGCTGATGAGCAAGGCATCTGAGTAATTCAAGTCCCTAGGGTCTTAAAATAGGTTTAATGTGCCAATATATAAATTATTTAAAATTTACTCTGGTACTAATACAAAATCAAGGTTATTTTTTCGGAGATATAAGATCAGTAAAAATAGAGGAGCCAGGATGTTTTTGAGAACTGCCATCTTTTTAAATATACTGTAAGGGCTCTCCCATGAAGGGCACACACTTGCCTACTATCATAATAACTACAGGATTCAATGATATCAGAACAGTTGTACTTTAAGCAGATTCTTTGATTGTGGCTGCCCGTTTGTGTCTCTGTGGGCTGTCCTAAACCAAGAGTAACTAAAATTCTATATGTGGCACACTGTAGTTAACTCATCAAAACCCAACGTTAACCATCAGTGATACACATCAGTGCAGAGTTTTCCAGAGTCCAACTCTCTTCTTGGTCCGGTTATCATTATATAGTGTTTCCCTATGTAACCTCCCAAATACCCAAGAACTTTGATATCAGGAATAGGCTTTTGAGTTGTGCCTTCGGACATTTGGAGATACTTGTACTTAGATGCTCAAGAGCAGTCCGTGACTGCTTCTGTGTAGGAAGAAACACATTCTCAGAGGTGTCCAGTGACTCCTGGGGAGTGCAGAGTGCTTAGTGATTCTGGAAACCCAACACTTTCTATCATTCCTTGTTTGGGCTTAAAGAAATTTTGAAATTGAGTTTGGACCTACTTTGTAATAGCACCACAGTTTCATTAAATACAAGACTGAGTGACACAGCCACCAGTGAAACATACGGCTTTTTCCCTCTGATTTATCTTGGTATAGCTTTGCCGATAACCTTCACAAAGCCACTCCAGAGCCAGCAAGCTGAGGCAGGTGGCACCATCACTTTGAGCTGTGAAATCTCAAAATCAAATGTCACTGTGCAGTGGAAAAAGGCAGGGACAGTGCTGCGACCAAGCAACAAATACAAGATGCATCAATCTGGATCTATGGCTGAGCTGAAAATTCACAACCTGACTGAAGCTGATGCTGGGGAATACATGTGTGACACAGGGGACCAGCAAACTACTGCATCTGTGCTTGTGAAAGGTGGGGCTTTGCATGGGGAAGGGCTGAACAGAGTTATGTACTCTCACAAGGGCACATGATTAAGCAATTTGACAGTTAGACATTGTCCTGTGCCCAAACTGAACCATGGAGATCTCGGACACAAGAGTGATTTCAAAGGGATAAGAACTAGGTCAGTTATCTCTAGGAAATCTGAAATGAAACTTCATTCAATGATTCTGTGGTTTAATGTTAATGTCACCCACTAAAATCTGTTGACAATGTTTTCACAATACGTAGGCTGCATCATAAATATATATTTTATATTTATTATGTTCACAATGCACTAGAACATGCAAATTCTATAGACTATCATATATATGTGTGTAATATATATGCACACATGCAATATGCATCTGTAAGAATGTAACATGTTACTACATGTCTGCTTAAGTACATTTCCATTTCTATGCATTTAGTGCTTAATGCTTTGTGGTTGTTCTTTCAAATAATACAGTACTGCCAAGAAAAGCATAACAAAATGCTTAACCTAGGAAACATCACTTGAAAGTAGATATCAAACTCTGTTGATCTTTCCATAAAGAACCAGCAGCAACCATAGTGGAGAAGCTGAAGGATGTCACTTCACGCGAAGGAGAAGATGCAGTGTTTGAATGCAGGCTGTCCCAGGAAACAACTCAAGAAGCCCAGTGGTTCCTGGGGGATGTTCCCCTGCAATCCAATGAAATGAATGAGATCAGAGTCCAAGGGACACATCACACTTTGATCCTGAGGAAGGTGACACTAGAAGACTGCGGGCCCATCAGTTTCAAAGTGGGCCAGCATACCTCAACAGCCCAGCTAGCAGTCCAAGGTGAGGAATGCTCCTAGGAAAAAGGTTTGGACAGGTACTCATAAGCACTGCCAACATTACTTTAGCTTCTGGAGAGGCGCATTTGGAAGGAGAGGTCTTGGAAATTCTGGGAGATTCTGCTGACCTAATTTAGGCATTTTGCAGTCAGAGATATTCAACTGAGCTAGTCATTTCAGTCCTTATAGACCATGGAGTAAAGTGAACATCCTTTGAAGACCATCCAACTTGTCCTGAAACAAGCAGCTAAGATATGTCAGAATCTAAAGAATGTCAAGAATGTGCTCTGAATTAGTCTCCTACTTATGATGGGTTTAGATCATATTTGCTCTAAAACCCATGTGAAAACTCTGAAAAACCTTTCCATTAAATTATATAGAATGTTTTGAAAGATGGGTCATGTCAGTACCTTATGTTGTTTTCTCCTCTTTAATTTGGTTCAAAATGTAACTACAGAATCACAGAATGGTTTGGGTTGGAAGGAACCTTAAAGACTGTGAAGTTCCAACCCCGCTTCCAAGAGCAGGAACACCTTTTGCTACAGTAGGTTGCTCCAAGCTCTGTCCAACCTGGCCTTGAACACTGCAAGGGATGGAGCAGCCACAGTTTCTCTGGGCAACTCACGACAGGGCCTCACTGCCCTCATAGTGAAGAACTTCTTCCTACCCTCTCTACCTTCTTTCAGTTCAAAGCCATTCCCCCTTGTCCTATCACTACTTGTTCTTACAAATAGGTACCCAGTTCTGATCTGGGGGCAATGGTGGATTAAGCAGTTGTAGCAGTGTTGGTATCCTCTTCCCCACAGTTGCTCCAGTCACATTTGTGAAGGCACTCCAAAGCTTGGAGCTACAGGAGGGTGGCACAGCTCAGTTGTACTGTGAAGTGTCCAAACCTGGTGTCCCAGTGGAGTGGAAGAAAGGCACATCAGTGATCCGCTCCAGCCAGAAGTGCAGCATCAAGCAGGAGGGGAATGTACACACACTAGTAATTCATGATTTGAACCATGCAGACTCAGGGGAGTATAGCTGCCACACAGCTGATGGGAAGACCACTGCTAGGCTAGAGGTTAAAGGTATGTTTTCCTCTTTGCTCAGTAGTGGTGAGAGATGTGTATGTCTGTTTTTGGAGCTCTGTGGTACAAAATGGATATTGAGGTAGCGGAGCAAGTGCAGTAGAGGCCACCAAGTTTGTCAGGGAGCTGCACAGGATGTGTAAGGAGAGGACAGGGCAGCTGGGTTTGTTCAGCCCAGAGAAGAGAAGGATGAGAGGTACTTCATTGCTGTTGTTTACAGCTTCCTAGTGGGGGGTCTACAGAGAAGAGAGACAACTTTTCCTTGCTCAGAAAACAGATGAGAGGCAACAAGTGCAAGCTGTAGCAAGAGAAATCCAGGTTGGGGAAAAAAAAAACCCAACCTTTCATAATGAAGGGGTGGTCAGACTGTGGAACTGGAATCCAGAGGGGTGGAGGAATTGCCATCCATGGAAGACCAGTATAGGTCCTGTCAGCCTCAATTATTCTGTAATTCATCCCTAGCTTCATGATCTGAAGTCTTAAGTTTGCAGTTACATATTCTTTGAGTGCCTTTATCCTATTTCATGGTTATGTTTTGGGGAGGAAAAACCATCTGGGCTTCAGAAATTATTACTGAAGTTATTTGGGAATTCTTTGCTAAAAGAAGCCTAAAATTCAAGTAAAGAAATGCAGCTCCTGTAGAACTGAAATTTTTCATGCTGGTTAACTTCTCTCCCTCCTACTCCTTTCTCTGGCTTAATGCTGACAGTAGCAGGGATGCCTCCACTTCCTTAGATAAATGCAGCCAGAATTGTGCATGAACTTAATGAATGGCGTTATCAGTACCTTAAAAGTAAAGCATTCCTCTATTTTCTACTTTTTCTTCACCTGTTTTCTTTTTTCTCTTTGCACCATCTCCCTTTTCAAGCCCTGCCTGTGCTTTTCAAACGCTGGCTGAAAAATGAGGAGGTGGAGGAAGGTGGCACAGTCATGCTACACTGTGAGCTGACAAAACCCAATGCACCTGTGGAGTGGAGGAAAGGAGATAAGGTGCTGAAGTCAAGTGACAAGTATGAGATCCGGCAAGAAGGGACACGTGTTGAGCTCTTAATCTATGATGCTGAGGCCCAGGATGCTGGCGATTATACATGTGATTCAGGGGATCAACAGACCACTGCATCATTGCAAGTCAAAGGTAGGAGAAACCTTGCTTGAAGGCAGAGAAGTTACGGCTGTAGCTGCCCTCGACTGGGGTGATATGGAAGTTTTATCACTGAATTATCATTAAAAAGTGATAATTTGTGAATAATCTGTGAATTACAACTGCAGGAAATAGTTTAATCTTCAATCTGTTCTTCAAATAAGATTTTAGTGCCTTTTAAACTCAATTCTATTTCTGCAGTTGCAATTTTCATCACATGAGAGCTGAGAACAAAAGTTCAGGTGCTGCTAATGGCAAGTATATACAAAAGCAGTTAGAAAACTTACCTGTTGCCTAACAATAAAAGACCAGAGTATTTCACCATACCTAGAGTAGGCCTACTTTAAATTTAGCCATTATACCTATTTGTGCCTGAGCAGCTCAAGAACTGTGGCTCTTTGTGTTTTTCTACTGGCTATGTTTTCAGATTTTATAGTTTCATTCATTTTGTACTAAGAGTGCTTGATCATACTAAGTTGACTTGAGCAATAGGATCATGCTTTTAGATCCTGAGTTTAACCATCATAATGCACTCCTGCTCAGAGTGTGTGGGTTCAACCACTGAATGTTCTAATGTTGTGATTGGTACCATTGTGCCTCTACCTGCTCGCACTGAAAATTGTGGGTGTGCCCATGTGAACCTCCTTAGAGGTCCTGTGACCTATGGCAATCCTTTATGGAGCAGCAGTGGACACTCTTATAGCATCAGTAGTTGATCCCATGAGTGTCTGGTTATGGCACAACTTAAATTCCTGCTCTGAGCTTGGCATTACTAACAGGCAAGTTGTAGTTCAGAAAGAGGGGAACTGCGAAGCTGAAGAATTTGTAAGCAAGTTTCCCACCTCCGAGCAGCGTCACTAATGAAGTTGCTTCTCTACTACAGTACTACCTGTGCTGTTTAATGAAGAGCTGAAAAATGTAGAGACTGAAGAAGGGGGAACAGCTGTCTTGCACTGTGAGATCTCCAAGCCTGATACCCCTGTTGAGTGGAGAAAAGGAGGGGTGGTCATTCAGCCCAGTGACAAGTATGAGATGAAGCTGAAAGGCAGAATTGCTGAGCTGATCATCCATGGTGTAGAGCCTGATGACTGTGGGGATTATACCTGTAGTACCGGATACGAGATCACTACAGCTTCTGTGTATGTGCAAGGTAAGGTGAAATGTGGTGGAAATGTTCTGATTTTGCTCTCTGGATTTCTTGTTCCAAAATCTTTGACAGTAACTGACCAAATTTCTCTCAGATGCAAACAGTTGACAGCCTTTTCCTTTCCCGATTTCAATGATGATATAAATTCTTGCCTCCAGGCTGAAGTTGGACCACCATTCATAAGTTAAAGTGGTTCAAAGTACTGACCATGCCATGTACCATAGTATATGGTGGTACTGCTGAAAAACTATTTGCTTGAGCAGTGGTCATAAAAAATAATGTAATTCTTATTATTACTTATTACAGCTTCTATCACTGATATTCTTAGTACTCTTTTAAAGTACTGCAAGTAAATATTTAAATTTTAAGCTACTTCTCTGCCTCCAACCTCATACAATGTCAATGCAGATGGTTATAGTTGGTCATGGAGCAGATTTTCCTCCAAAAGAAGCAGTATTTGCAGACACACACACTGCACTTGCAAGCGGGTGAAGAATGGAAAGTGGTTTCTAAATCCCTTACAGAACGTTTGAACTCTTTTTTTTCCCTGATTACGAGTTTAATTCTTCCAGATAACTTGCACTGTTTCTTGGGCTAGTCTGCTGGAAGCAACATGTTTATGTTTATGCTTTATTTTCCTTTGGCACCTTCTCTTACTCTGTTATACAGAAGAAGCAGCAGTCATAGTTTCTGGTTTAAAGAACACAGACGTCTTTGTGGGTGAGTCAGCCACGTTCACCTGTGAGCTCTCGCACCCGGGCGTGAAGAATGTGCAGTGGTGGCTTGATGGATCTCCCCTTCACAACAACTTTGTCACTGAAATCTCTGAGCAGGACGGGATAATCCACACTTTAACCCTAAATGACGTGGCGTGCCATGACTCGGGCACTGTCACCTTCAGAGCTGGGTCCCTTATCTCTACAGCTAAGTTATTAGTCAAAGGTATTTCTTAGAAAGAAACACATGGCCACCTCTGGACTTGCTCAGTGTGCTAGTGCTTCTGCCTTCCAGGCTACCCTTACCAAATCCCTTAACAGTTCTTCTGTGTCCTGCAGTCCTCCACTTCTGCAAGTCACCCATACTTATGCCAGAAGTCTTAAGAAGTACAGCCACATTGACTTAGAGTGGTTCAGGTGAGGAAGGGTTGAAGGATCAGGGTAGCTGCTTTCACCTGACTTCTAAGTAGTGCTGAACATAAATCACTGTGGTAGCACCTGATTTCTTTTATTCCCCCTGCAACTCTTTCTCTAATACCACAACTGTTACATAGCTGGAAATTCACAAAATTACCACTGCGCTGCTCCATGGCTAGGCTACTAGTGCTGAGCTCAGTATGTTCTCAAGACAAAACTTTGGGCTGTTATATTCATGGCTCCAGAGCCCTTCCTGGAAACCGAAGAGTATAGGACATTGCGGTAACAGCTACAAAATGAGCCTTGTTTGCTGACTGCCAGAATAGTAATGGTCATCACTGCACTAGTAAAGCTTTCTGGTCTGTTGGGTAAATATTTTTCTCATTTGGTAAGGGTAGCCACAAGCTGCAAATAACACTGAGCTCCAGACTTGACAAAGCAAGCTCCTTCACATCCAGTCCTTTTATAGCCATCATGAAAAGCTTTTGTTTTTTCAGACAAAAGTAATACTTATTTCTAGCTTGGAAAATCGATTTATATATAATGGGGATATGAACGGTTAAGAGCTCTTCATTGAAGTCTACACCAGTGCTATAACTGTCTGTCCTGGTTTTGGACATATGAATGATCCACAGCACGGGATTGTAGTTGGTGGTTGATGTCTCCTTCTCTGCATATGCCTTCTATATTTAGCTCTCAGATAAAATGCCAAATTCACTTTTCCTAATAACAGAATGAAGAAGCAACAACATAGATTGCAACCCCCCCAAATCCCATGTCCATTTGTATCAATTTTGAGTTTAACATTTTCAGAGACAGAACATGGTTCTGAGCTATCTAGTCAAAGAACTCCACTGGGCCTAAAACATAAATTAAACATTAATGCATTATTAGGTATCATTAGGGCTCCCAAGGAGATTTCATTTCACAGAATCACAGGATTATTGATGTTGGAAGAGGCTTCTGAATGTCATTTAGGCCAACCCCACAGTTCATGCAAATATTCATATGTGAATATTTTGTACTTCTATTTAAGCAGGATTTCATTAATATAAACATGAATCACGGTAGTACGTGACTATAAATGGATAAAACTGTGGAAGATACTTAAATAACACCCCAGTTACATTGTGCTCAGTGACACTTGAATTAATAGGAAAGTCAAATCTCTGCTCGTGTTAACATCCAATTTAATGCACTTTATTTTGTCCTGAAATTTAAAAATAGGTATGTCTTTGACCTAGGTGTACTTCAGTCTGTCTAGCTATTCATGCCTTTTCTTCATCAAGGAACAAACTGTTTTTCTCTCTACTTCATGTGCCCCATTCTCCGGGTGTAAAGCATACTTGTAACTGGATATGTTCTATAACAAGTGAGACCTCATGACAGCTTTCCCTATTGGGCCTTCACAATATTATTGCCCTACAACTGCATTCATTCAGTGGAACAGCATGATGGCATCTTCATGTGTGGGTGGGGGAAAACGGAAAAGGTTGAAGGAGCTGCCACTGCCTTCTAACCCTTTTGGGCAGTGTGGGAATTCCAGGCCCCCGTGTACATGCCAGCTTCCAAATCCCAGAGAGCTTTCTGCCATTCTGCATCAGTGAACCACCAAGGTCTTAGCCTAGCAGTGGTAAAGAGCAATGGGACAATGGAACCAGGACACCTTGCTTCTCCAAGACCACAGGTGACATTTGCTGTGAGGAGAACATCTGCATGTTATGAAAGGAGATGGTGTTTTACTCCCCAGCTTCACAGATAGCTCCTGGCTTCTTCAGTCCTGGTGTAATCAAAACACATCCACAATCTGCCACTGATGCCTCATTTCCATGAATATACATAGTGGAAAAGTGGCAGAGGAAGCATTAGGCAGCAGGATCAAGCCTTGCAGCAAGTTTACAAAAGACATTTGCAACACCATCTTTGCTTCCCAGAGTCTTCTAGTAGCATCCCAAATCCTCAGCCTGATGCACCAGCCTCAAGAGGAGCATTCCAGAGAGAGGTCCAGTGTAAGTTATTATAGCTGGCTTATGATCAGAACAACTATTTGAAAGATAAGTACATAGATCAGCTTTCTCTTTCGTCTTTTTGTGTCCCATAGTAGCCCTACCAATTTGGAGGGCAAGCTGACATAGTTCTACTGAGAAGGATGTTGCAAAGAGACTTCCATTTTTATATTTCCCTGAGATTTTTCTCTTAGTATATGCATTGTAGTTGTAAGTGGGTGGTTCAGCTTGGTTTCTCAGGAGAAACTCCTTGGGTGCTTTCACAGTATTTTGAGGTTAGATATATCTGCTGTGCCCTACAGCTACCTTCCAAGAAGCAGAACTAGTATTTTAAGAGAAAGACTGCATGCTTAAAAGCAGCCTCATGGATCTCACCTTTTCAGAGGAGCTGCATACCCAGCTGCTTTCAGCATTTTATAGGCTCTCTGGGATTGCAAAGGCTTATGACACAACTCTACTTTCAGCTGCTGTAACGAAAATCATGTTACTTTCCCCCCAGACTATGTCTCTGCTGCAGAGGAACATGTGGTTAACCAAAGCAATAAGTATCCGCCTTCTCCGAAGTGCTCTTTTTTGTTACAGTTGTCCTGGATCTTTGCTCCTCATGCTGCCAGTGACTCCTAACATATAGACAGCACAGGACAGGAATGAGTATTTGCATTTGAGTACTGCATTTCTTTCCAATGAGTGGTTCAGTTTGCTCCTACAAAAGGCCTCCAGTAGAGTTCGTGGCATTTTCCTGTTGCTATGTGAGGTTGAGAGCTGCAGGAATCATTCACAGCAGCCCGTTCATTGCAGTGCTCTGTCTCATACATGTGCTCCTGCCACATCCTGGGAAGCAGAGGTGTTTCACACCCAGTGCTTCCCAGTCTAGAGGATTTCAGCAATGCTGGGAGAAAAAAAAAAAGGGAACTCCAGCAGATGTTATACACAGAAGTTCATATTCAGGACTGTTAGAGCACAAGCCTTAATTGTTGGTGGCCTATTTCCCAGTGTGATTGTTATGTACCAGTTTTGCTTCAATCCTGCTTGATGCTGACAAGCACAGACTAAACTGCTAATCCCCCATGTGCCCAGTCAGCTTCCTGCTTGCGCTGTTATTCTGCTTGCTCCTCACAGGCTCTGTGCTTGTCAAAAACCATTAAGTTGCAATGTCCATGAGGATCCACTAATGCATGTCCTTCCTGACGTGTTGGTTAACAGATCCAACCATTGAAGTGGTCAGTCCCATGCAGGATATAACTGTTGATGAAGATGGCACAGCAGAGTTCATATGCCAATATTCTAGGCCAGTACACGCCATATGGAAGAAAAATGATCAGGAAATACATGCAGATGGGCAGCGAGTGATTATCGATCAGGACTGGAATGTAAGCATGCTAAAAATTAAATCTACGGTACCAGAAGACACTGGCATCTATTCATGTGAAGCTGAAGGCATTAAAGTGATGGCTACACTTGATGTTCAAGGTGAGGTCTTCCAGCCAAAGAGGAAGACTATCATGGGTTCTAAATAAAAGAGGTGGAAAAATCATGTCAGCACCTCTCAATAAGTGACACATAAGTTACAGGCTCTTTTGTGTCCACTCCGGTACTCATAATGATGATGGAAGTAGTTGGGAGTTAATGGAAGCTGAACATGAAACTGTAGCATTTGACTGAAGCTTAGTTCTAATTAGCGCTCACTTACTACAGCACTTGCACATTATGCCTCTTCTACAATGAACTAGAACATCAGCACAATGGGTTGTGTCCTGCTGAATTATTGCTAAATCTCAAATTAATGTTGATCCAAAAGAATGCTCAGAGTACATTGTGCTGTTCCAGAGTGCCTTTTACACACAGTAATGGGTAGTGTGTAAGTTCCGTTTCTTTTCAACTAAGCTAAAGTAGCTTTATATTTTACTTATTTCAAATACTGATCACTCAGTCAGGGATTAGCTTCCTTCTCACTTGGCATCAGCATTTGCAAGGGCCCTGAGAAACAGTAAATGAAAATACTAACAATAGGATTATGTTTTTATATATTTATGTTTCTTTTTTTTTTCCCCTGCTGCGTATGGAAAAATTGGGTTTGGTCACCAGGTAGATCAATATAACCAATAAAGCTATAATTCTTATTTGATTTCTGAATATTTGTGGCACTTATTCCTTCTTGCTTAACCAGAGTTGTTAGTACAGAAGAACAGGGTACTATTTATTATAATATTTTATACATTGACAGGCACTTTCCATTTTAGGGATTTAAAAATATGCTAATGAATATAATCTAAAAGCATCCCAAAGGAGGTAGGGTTTACAATTGGCTGCTTTTGGTGGTTAGGGAAACCAGTGCTTAAAAAGCGCACAAATAAACAACTTGGATTTGTTCTAACAAAATAATACTTCCTTCAAGGACTTACAAACCCCTCATTACTATCCATAAGTGTTATTATTATAAAATACAGATTTTAGGGTTTTTTTTAAATAGTTAGTGGTTGGGTTTTTTTTTCCTATTAAATAAATTGTCCAAGTTGTTCTTCTTTTATTATTAGAAAAATTCCAGATAATAGTTACAGAGATCTAAATAGGAATGTCTTAGGGCACTGGTTTGCATCATAGATCACACTGACCATTGTATGGTATTGGTATTTGTGTAAACTGTATTTACTCAAGTGTGTGTTCCCACTGTTGTGCATGTGTTTGCCCATCTAGCTGGTTTGACACGAATTATATTGGCATGCACCAGCCCCCATTTAATTTTGTATCAGCCTGATAGAAATGACAGCCAATGCATGCAAATGGTTGTGGAGATACATGCATGTCTCTGACCACACCATTTGAAAATAAACACGCACTTGAAAATAAACCTAATCCATTATCATAGAGCTTTTGTAATAATTCAGAAATCTACCACGCACAATACTGTAATACAGATTTTAACTTCCTATGAGTTTCCTAGAGGCAGGCTTGTTAATGCACATTACCATCACTATGGCTTAGCCAGCTATAATATCCTCTCATACTTGCTTTACAAGAAAGGTAGAAAGATTTCATCATGAGCTGTCAGTGGATCCAAATATCCCCAGTTATGATGATGATTGTGCTCCCTGGCACATATGTGGAAAGTGTTTCCTACTGTGGGACAGAAGGAGTTTGTTTATCCTTCATCTTCCTGAGCTATCCGTTCCTATTGATTGTTGGCCTGATTCATATAAACACCACCCTTTTGTTCTTCACTTGTAAAAACAGAAGTCAGATTTCAGGTGGAAGCCTAGATGAAGTACTAGACATCCTAGAGGTTTATTGTTATTTTTAAACTATCTCACTACTTAAAATGCTTTTAAATACTGTACTGTGTTAGAGAGTGGTTGAAACCAGTAATTAAACCTACAAGCACAGGTTATCACATCCACATCCTTTCCGTCAGCTTTCCAGCAGTGGGAGTCACCCAGTGCTCCAAGGCTTGTTAAATTCAGATATGCATGGCCAAACAATTAATACCATTCATTGTCCTTCTTTGCTAGCCAAGAACAGCATTGTCCAGGGCTTGGAGAATGTGGAAACTGTGGAAGGAGGGGAAGCCCTGTTTGAATGTTATCTTTCCAAGCCCGAGTGCTACAATTACAACTGGTTGATTGATGATGAACCTGCCAAAACTACAGAAAACACTGAAATGGTTTACTTTGAAAATGGGCTCAGGCATCTTCTGCTGCTGAAGAACCTAACTCCCCAGGACAGTTGCAGGGTGACTTTTATGTGCAGTGACGCAGTGACCTCAGCCTTCCTGACAGTGAAAGGTAACTGAAGCACTCATGCCCAGCAAGTCTTAATTTCTGGTTGGAAAGAGCAAATGAAACAGGAAAACATAATGAGTAGCAGAGAGGAAAACTTGCGTTTGTTACTTGGTTCTTACTTAAATCTTCTTCCTACACAATGCATAGATGATGCTTTACAATTTCCTTTTTTTCTCCTTGTTCCATATGCCATGACACAGATATAAGGAGCATCAGCTGGTAATGAGTTAGCAGCAAAGGACTGTCTTACAGTTGCCATTATTCTTTTCAGTTGGATTGTGTTTATAAGTACTTGAGGACTTTAAAGGTGAAAGTTATATCAGTAACTACATTATCTTTGCATGATTGTCTTTTATGTCATTACTGGAGACTCCTGTGGAGATTAGAACCCTTCCTGAGTACAAGAACAACTGTCCTTAGTCATGGCATAGTATCTTCATTGTGGTTTTCTACTGCTTGGGAAGGAAATAGATTGCTAGGTTGGGTTTTGCTCCTGTAAGTTTAGGGAAGCTCCAGTCCCCAGTGATACCTACTGTCCTCGTGATATCTACATAATTTCTCTTTAAATGATACATTGGTTTTCAAGGCCTAACTTCAGCATAAATATTTACAAAATCTCTTGCTTTTATTTGTTTCTCTAACTGAGGGCTTGATCACCTGTTTTTATCTGCAGAATGGCGCCTACAGATCTTGCAGCCTCTCACAGATATAGAAGTCCCTCTGGGGGAGAAAGCTACATTTAGTTGCATTCTAAGTGAAGCTGTGCCAGTTACAGAAGTTGTCTGGTATAGTAACGATGTAGAGATCCAGTCAGATGAGGACTGGGAGGTACAAGCAGATGGAAACAAATACAAACTTATTCTGAAAAATGCCCAACCACGTCATTCTGGAGAGGTGACTTTTGCTTCGAGGGAAGCAATTTCATCAGCCAAGTTATCTGTGATAGGTGAGTGTCTGTTGTTCAAGACCAATGGCACTTGAAATCTCAGATTTTACTGAGATAGAACATTGAATTTTCTAATCTTTGTGCTTATTCTTTTATCTTTGCCTTGTATTCTCAGTTAGTGTTCTTAGTCAGAAAAGATGCTGCTGGGTGACTTGTCCTTTGACCAGAAATAGTCCACCTCATCAGAAGAAAAATACATCAGGCTAGTGTTGGTAAAGACATTCACCAACTTTCTTTAGCTGCAGTCTTTAGCAAAATGTAATGTAGAGTCTGATGGAAATCAATTTACTCAGTTTGTCATGCTCAGGGAGGGAGCTGCACTAGAGCACATATGGAAAAATTAGCCAGAAGGCAGAGAATCCCTTGAAATATGCTAATTTTCTAAAGTGAAGGACAACTAGTTTTCCAGATTAATGAGTTGCATATTAAAATATTCATGTGGGTGAGATTCATTAAATACACACCTTATCTTCAGAGATATAAAAGTTAATAGCTCTTGAAGTGCTTTACAATTAGAAAAAATTATGGTTCCCTAATTCCCTCATGGGGCGGTTTATACCCATGATTCATCAATGTCCATTCCTACACCCACAGTCTGGCTGTTTCCCACTGTGGCATAGGTGGATCACCCCACAGTAGTCGCTACAGCACAACTCCAGCAATGGTTATAAGACAATTGCAATGTATTTTAGCTCCACACTGCAGTTGAGATGTTCAAGAGCCACTGATAGACCATCCATTCTTTAAGTCAGTATGGGAAGTTGGTTTGTCTAAAGATTTCTGAGACTTGAGAAATCTCTGATATATTCCAGCTATTTCAACAACAAAAAAGTTTTATTTTATAAAAAAAAGTGTTATTTAATTTTGGACACCTACATTTTAGGAACTGCAAAACACTCTCTTCAAAAACTCCTCCTGTCTACTCTTTTTCTGTATGAAATTTGGCTAAAAATACAGGAAAAGAAGCTTTTATGTTATGTTTGTGGTGTCCAGAATTTAAGAGCTTGCTGTTGACCTTTCTTGCTGTTAATTTGTTGGATCGGTACACTGTGGCAAGTCATTTTCTTGGTAAATGCCTTGAACTTGAAGACTGAAAGAATTATTTCTGTCGTCTAAGCCTAAGCGTAAATTAAGTGAGGAACATTTTCCTGTTTACTGAGTATGACCATCAGTAACCAGTCTAGTAGGACAGCAGACTATTCCCATTATGTATTTATTTGTTAGTGCCTGATGCTGTGACTTATCTAGCAATTGCAGAGAAATTGAGTGACTTACTATTAAACTACCAGAGTTATTCTGTAGTCAAATAATAACTTGAATTCCATTAAGGCCAGACCTGAAATAAATATGATCAAGGCCCAAATGTAATGGAAGTTTTCAGCTAAATTCCTTGATAATATGGACAGTGTAAAGTTATCTTTATTTTGAGCTAGGTGGGACAAAGCATCAGAAAAAAATCACAGTATGTGGCATTAAGTATGTGAGATGGCAGTTGGAAATGGATGTTTGTCATTAGCAACATAGATCAAAGGAAAACTCAGTGGTGCACAAGTATGTCTCATGGCTATGGGCATGTACTCACTCCACTTTATAAGACAAATACTGACTTTGTTTGCTTCTTTCTCATCGCCTGTAGAAGGCTCTTGGTTGTTTCAGTATAAAGCATTATTGCTCATGTCATACATTTTGGGACCTCTGTTGTGCCTTCAGCCCACCCTGATCCACCTGAAGAACCAGAAGTATTAAGTAAGAGCAGCCACTCTGTAACTCTGTCTTGGTACAAGCCATTGAGCGATGGTGGTTGTGACATCCTAGGCTACAATGTGGAGAAGAAAATCCCAGGTATTGGCTGGCAGTCATGCAGCAAGGGCATTATTCAGAACACGGAGTTTATGGTGGACAATCTCACCCCAGGTGAACCCTACAGATTCCGCGTCTCTGCTATAAACAAAGTTGGGTCCAGTGAGCCAGTGCACTTCCCTCAGATGGTGCAGCTAGGTGAGAACAGAGAGATGCACCTGTGGAGGACTGCAAGCAGCTGTAGACCTTGTGTTTTGCATGGCATGCTTGCTTCATCCATTCCAGGCATCTCCTGGAAGAGTTCAGTCTGCAATTGTCTTTCAGTGCTTTGCTGCCAACACAATAGATGAGAAAGAGCTTGGAAAAATTGTTCTGGGCTGCCATGAACAAAATCGACTGTGTTATTAGTAATCAACACTTATTTTTCTCCAACCTGCATCAAGCTGTCTGCATCCATGTGTTGCCTGGTCTTTTCAGGTGGAGTTAGGATGGTATGAGTCAAAAGGAGCATGTTGGGATGCATTCGGGGGAACCAAGACCCTGGTACAAAATCTGTGGGTGTGCACTGTTGACTTCTTCACCCATCTTTCTCTTTTGTTTTATTATTTGTGTATCTTTTTCAATTACTCCCACAAGGAAATGCTGGAGGATGCAGTTCTGCGGTCTGTTTTGGTGAAACTCTGGAAGCTACAGTGGGATGGAGAGCCATTTCCTCAATCTTTCTTTTCTTGAAACTCTTTGTGTGATAGCAGAGTGCCCCAAAAGTTCCTCAAACTGAGAGTAATAATAAATCTTTTTCTTAAGGCTCAGACGCCTAATGATGTTTTCAAAATACAGCAGCTGCCAATTCTGGACCCTGATAAATCTGCCTATGCTGACTTTGTCTACAAAAAACCAAGACATTTTCAGCAGTGGCCCCCTCATGCTGTTGAAATGTGCAGAGGGGCAGATCACACTCAGGAGTGTGCTGCTTTTGGGAATTCACCTGTGTACTTTACATCCCAGGCCATATCTCCCCATTTAATGCATTTGTCTTGACTTCATTCTGAGTATCATAGCTGTGCAAGCAGCATGACACTGGCAGGCCTCCTTCCAAAGGACAAAAGATAGAGAATTTTTAAATTCTTTATGCTTTTTGAGAATTTTTCTTCTTCCTAAGCCAGTGTAAATTTTTCTTTTTTTCTTTTTTTTTATTTTCAAGAGTTGGGAGAATGCTGCTTTTAATAATGTCTTTTAAAATTCTTGTTTATTGTTTCTTTATTGTCTTCAGAACTGCTTGACTTCTAAACATTAAGATCTTCTAGAATCTGTAGAACTGCTTGAATACTGGTGATGGGTAAATGAAGATCAGCAAATAAACACAAGAATGCGAAAAATGCAACCAATTTGCATGTGTATATTTAGATGGAGCTGGTTTACCTGCTGGGCGATCTTGTAAAGTTCTGTTGCTATTATCTTTGGAAGTGCAAATTTTTGATATTACCATATATATTTTTTTTTTCCTTTTGGTTATCTACAAGAGCTAAAGAATCTATAAATGGTGGATGGGATGTTTGAATATTTTTTAGAGTGATCTTGAGTGTCTTAAGGCCGTATTATTGTATGTTCTCGTGCTAATTGAGTATTTTTGTAATTACAGAACCTCCAGTTACAGTCACACATCCTTTAGTGGGAGGATCAGTCTCAGAAGGAGAGGTGGCTCGATTGGAGTGCAAATTATCAAGTGAAACTGAAAAGAAAGTTACGTGGTTCAAAGGAAAAGAACAAATACAAACTGGAGGGAGATATGAGATCCTCTCTGATGGGAAAAAGCAGATACTCATTATTCAGGCGTTTAAACCTGAAGATCAGGACACATACACCTGCATGGTTTCTCCAGAAGTCAAATCTGTTGCCAGCTTGTGTCTTGATGGTACGGAGCATGCATTCCTATGATGTTAAATAGTTCCATTTAAGGACATCCCAGGGCATCTCCACAGCTTGGACTGGAATTAGTTTTCTTTTACAAGCTGTGATAGCAATCCACAAAGAATTGTTAACTTTCTGTTCAGTATTGCTCAGTACATTTCTGAATCCCTAACAGCTTTGAGCTGCTAGGATAAGATTTTCCTGAGTCATATATTTAAGGTGTAATACAGTTGTTTCTACATGCCAGCCCCCTGTCCTAGGCATCCCAAATGACTTTGGGTCATAGTGCTTAGGAAGTTGAATTGTGCCCCTGTGGTGGGATTCAGTGGCCTACATACAAGCATCTAGTGCACTGAAGCACTTCAAGATATCACCCTTGGCCTCTGTCTCTTCCTCTAAAGGTGTCTAGAGCACTCATGGGTCCTGTGTTGTATCTGAGAGCCACACGTGCATGCCTCAGAAGCCTGGAGCACCTCAAAAAGCGGTGGGCACTATGCAGTAACAAGTCAGTGTGTCCTAGGGAGTGAGTTACAACCTTCAGACTTAGAAACATCTGAGCAGGCAGGTGTCTCCATATCAGGTGGGCACCTTTGCTCCTGTTATAGACAGTGAAGATCTATTCAAGACAGTCAGTGAAGCCCTATCTACCTATAAAATAGGATGAGACTGAATAGTTTTCCACACTGCACTGACAGCCTTAACTAAATATTCATCAACTGCAACATTTTAAAAAGGCAGAAATTTATTTATTGGGTTCAAATCTGTGAGGAGTAAAAAAGTTGTTCTTTCACCATGTTTTAAGTACCTGCAAAGAATCATGGGATAGTTGAGGTTGGAAAGGAATTCTGAAGATAACGTAGCTCACCCTCCTGCTCAAACAGGGTCACTAGAACAAGTTGCCTATGACCATGTCCAGTTGTATTAAATTTACGCTTTGTTTTCAACAGAATGCTTAGTTAAATGCTGCTGATACTCTCCTTCCCAGGTGTTAGAATAACCTTTCTATGTGTTTTCTCAAAGCTTACTCGCAACCTTTGTCTTTTAATGTCTTAACAATTTAATCCTCCTCAGTTCCCACAGTGTCAATGAAAGAGATTGCCAAGGAAGCCCCCCCTGCAAGTCAACCAGAAGAGATGGTGGATGGCCATGTCCAGCCCAGCTTGCCCCCTGAGGCTGCTCAGGAGGGAGATCTTCACCTTCTGTGGGAAGCCCTGGCCAAGAAACGACGGATGAGCCGGGAGCCCACCTTGGATTCCATCAGCGAGGTTCCTGAAGAGGATGAGAAGCTTCAGAAGTTGAGGAAGGAGGAGGCAGAAATGTCTCACTATTACTCAGAGGAGTATTCCACATGTGATGAGCTGGCTAGGACAGGAGAAGCAGATTTCTCTTTCACAAGCTCAGATGATGAATCTAGAGCTGGGACTCCTTCACTAGTAAACTACCTCAAGAAGGCAGGGAAGACAAGTATTAGTGTTACTAGCAAGGTTCAGTCCATTTCCACAGGCAAATTATGGAAGCAGTGGGACGAATCCAGTGTGGAGACTGCTCTGGCTGCTCCAGCTGCTAAGCCATCTGAGCCAGAAATGCCAGATTTAGATGACCCTTCCATGAACAAGGCTGCTGTGAAGATCCAAGCTGCTTTCAAAGGCTACAAGGTCAGGAAAGAGATCAAGCAACAAGAGTGCCCAGTGTTTACTGAGACCTTCAAAGATTTCTCTGGTGAGCCTGGAAGCACTCTTCATCTTGAGTGTGTGGCCCACAGCAAAACTGACATGAAAGTTCGTTGGCTGAAAGATGGGGAAGAGCTTTCAGATGGTCGCTACTATCACATAGATAATTACACTGATGGGACCTGCTCTTTGATTATCACTGGCCTGGACAGGAAAGATGCAGGTAAATACACCTGTGAAGCATCCAATAAATTTGGCAAGGTTTCACACAGTGCTAAGGTGATTATTGGCACTCAGGAACCTCACATTCTTCATAAGGAGGAGCAGGTTAAGCAGAGCACTGACAGTGAGACAGAGAGCTCGTCTGGCAGTGAGCTGGATGATGCTTTCCGTAAAGCAGCAAGGAGACTTAATAGACTCTTCAGGGCCAAGATCTCAACTGAGATATCTGATGTGGAGGAAGAGCTCTTTGTCAGTGCAGATGAAGGAGACGTAGATGTGGTTGACCATCAGACGTATCGTGAGGATGACCAGTACATCTACATCAAGTTTGAAATCTTGTCTGAGGCAAAAACTGCTGCCACTCGATTCAGAGAGATGTTTGGTGCTCTGGGAATTCCTGTGGAGATTGACATTTTGGAGCAAAGCCCTAAAAAAGTTGAATTACGCATAGGGAAAGCAACACCACCCACCCACGGGAAGTTTGCTCCACCATTAGCGAGACCTCCACCACCTTTGCTGACTTCTGATACAGGTAGGTGAAGCAAACCTGTTTATTCTTTGAAAAAGACAGCTAGAGCAGGTCACAATATTAACTTTTCACTCACAAATAGCTCCCCAAAAGTGTTTGTTTTTCATTTGGATCAGATATTTTCCTGGAAACCTTGCACTTCAGCAAAAACTGATGAATTTTTTATTCTTTCTCATTTTGAGGGAGAAGAGGGAGGTTAGTGATGAAGGAGGAGGGTTAAAAGTATTGCTTTATCTACAAAGCTGCTTTCCACAGTAGAAATATCCCCTACTACAATAATTTGGCTACACTATGATTAATATACTTAAATAAATTACAGTTTTCAAAACTTCCTGAGGAAAACAAGATTTTTTGGCAGAGAGGAACAGAGGCAAGGTATAGTTTTGAGCTGTGGTGGTGCAATACTTAGGGTGTTATGGAGTATCTTTAGAGTATTTATCAAGGAATTTCTACTTGAGTGTTTTTATAGAAAAAAGAAAACACTCTGAAATAAAAAAAAATAGAAACAAGAAGTCTTCAGGCACTGAGCAGTAGTGTTTTGAAAATACATCTTTTATCACACCCAACCTCTTCCTGTCTTCTTTCCTAAAAACCCTGACTTTAGCTCCCATGTTTCTGACTGAGCTCCAAAACCAAGAGGTACAAGATGGATATCCGGTCAGCTTTGACTGCATTGTAGTTGGTAAACCACTTCCCACAGTTCGCTGGTTCAAGGATGGGAAAGCTATTGAAGAAAATGATCATTACATGATCAACGAGGACCAGGAGGGGTGCCATCAGCTGATCATCACAGCTGTGGTCCCCACAGACATGGGTGTTTACCGTTGCCTTGCTGAAAACAACATGGGAGTTGCTTCAACCAAGGCTGAGCTTCGAGTGGACTGTAAGTCTCACAATCACTGTAGAAGAAACAAGAGAAGGGGTCCAGGGTCCTGCTGAGCGGGGGATATTTTGTAGTTTGTTGGGTTTGGCTTTTTTTCCCAAGGAAACCACCATTTACATTAAGAAAATATATACATAGTCCACAAAATGTTTCATTTGCAAACCTATTCAGTTCAGTTTGGTTTTGCCAACTCCAAGGCAAGCCTTGGGGCAAGGCTTTTCAGATAATCAGAGCTGTTTTACATAATCCAGGGGTGTATGGGGTCCTGCTGCAGCAGCAGTGTGAAATTAATCTGCCATGACTCAAATTAGTAGAGAAAGATAATTCTAGTAAGAAAAATAGTTTTAAAGCTCAGATTATAGAAATCGCTTCCTTTTCCATTTAACAGTGACCAGCACTGACTATGAGACAGCAGCAGATGCAACGGAGACATCTTCTTACTACAGTGCCAAAGAATATATTTCAAGGTAAAATATAGAACTCTACCTCTTTCTAAATTTTTACTTGGTAAAACCAATTTATGGTTTTGCTGTATCTAGCAGGGCCAGTTTAATGTCATAAAGGAACAGCCAGACCAGCTGACATGCAGTAACTGCAACAGCTGGACATTTATCATGTCCAAACTTTCTCTGTCTGCCTTCAGGCTAGTCTGAATATTTCTTCACAGTATCATTCTGTTACTTTTAATGTCATATGGTGCTGAATCTGTTGCCATTATGATAAAGCCCACAGACCAAATTAACCTAAAATAGTTAATTCTGATTCCTAACTCTTTTCTGGCTCACTGACTTTCTGAATCTAATTGCTTCTTAGCCGAGAACAGGAGGAATCTACCACTGAGGAAGAGCAATTGCCCCAGATCTTTGATGAGCTTCATGATATTCATGTGGCACCTGGAGCACCACTGGCTAAATTTCACTTGAAGGTGAAAGGTAAGGGAAGCCCACAGCACTGTCAGTTTTTCCAGGTTTTCTGCCAGGTTGAAGTGCTGGAGAAGGTTTTCCAATGTGCTTTCTGCAACTGTGCCCCAAACCCATGCATCTTGCACCACATTTGCACCACACAACTAAAAGAGCATGTTCATGCTGGTGAGCATTGGCTTTTGCAGCAGAATTAGAAAGATTGTCTCATTCTGTGTCCATGTCTCCAGGCACAATTACAGGCATATACTTCTGAAAACTAACTCCTGTAATTCTCTGAGCATGTTACTTATGGAGGAGAAATAAGGAATAAAAAAAAAAAAACGTATTGAGGGTGTCCTTTACTCTTTTTAGTAAATGGACAGTTGTGGGTTTGCCTTACTCTATGGGAGGGTTGCTGCTATAAACTAAAACTGCAAAAATGTCCTCCTGGTGTGGGCTGTGGTAGGGAGAGGCAGGGATTTTCCTATTTTCTCCAATTGCTGCCTATAAAAATGGTGAGAACTGTTTTGGATTCAACTTTTCTCTTTGTGTACATTGCAAGTGAGACTTAAGTGTTACCTGTCCAACCTGAAGGGTACTTGCACATGCAGTCAATAATAGGGAGTGCCAGAAACTGAAGAGACAAGAAAGAATCTTAACATATCAATAGAATTGAATGAATTTGCAGACATTCATAATTAGGTAAATCCTTGAAATTGCAGCCCTGGGCAGAGCTGAGACTTCCTTGGCTCTTGCTCAGAAGGACCTGTTTCTTTGGAGATGCTACCAAATCAGTATTGACAATGCATTCTGTTCTCCATGTCTGCAACTGCTTCCTGCAGGGTACCCACAGCCGCGTCTCTATTGGTTCAAAAATGGACAGCCATTAAAGGCATCCGATCGCATCCTGAAGACTGATAAGCAGGAATTCCACTCACTGGAAATTCGCAATGTCACTAAGGCAGATGCTGGCCAGTACTCAACATTTGTCATCAACTCTGCTGGTTCTGCGTATTCATCAGCAAGGCTGGTAGTCAAAGGTAGGTATTGCATTGATTTTGGCACCTACTTTTTCTGTTCCTGTGTTTTTTTTCTATTCTATTTTATAAAGTTATTTTTATTGAGAAAGAAAGTCAAGTAAAGTGGGAAGTCTGTGTATAAAAAATTATATGCTTTAATCTTGATTCACCTATAAATTCTGTGTGTGTCCTAAAGATATCATTTCTCTAGAGCCTGGCTGTCATCTCATAAACATACATTGTATTCCTGTCCAACTTCAGCAACTTTAATTGTTTATTTTATTAAAACTGTGGGCAGCTTATAAATTATATTAACATTTCTATGTAGTGTCAATCTCCTGCAAAGAGTAATCCTCTGCAATCACTTTTTTTTGTTATTTTTACTTCAACGCATGGGCAGAAAGGTATTTGATTTTATCATTTTGTTTTTTCTTCCTTTTGTTACAGATCCTGATGAGAAAGAGCCATCAGAAACAGGTGAGAGAAGCTATAGCAGGTGATAACAGAACCTCTAGGAATTTTTCAGTGCCTAAATTCACCATATTTCATCAATAATGTCATTTTCAGATTCCCATGAGCAGCTGATACCACCACGGTTCCTTGAAAGATTTACTAATAAAAAGGTGAAAAGAGGTGCAAGCATCACATTATCTGTAAAAGTTGAAGGTGAGTGGGTAGATACCTTCCTCTCTGCATAACAAATTGCATAACTTCACAGCACATTCTAGACTATCTCTGGCCCAAGTCATTGTAACCTTCTCTCCTGTATCTGAAGACTAGGACAGTACTCTCAGCTATGTAAGATACTTTTATGTGCTTTTCAGAAAAGCTTCTTACTCGTCTTCACTTCCACTTTCCTGCATGTAAAAACAGGGATAACAGCACTTACTGGTCTTCTGCAGATGTGTTGATTAATAGTTTTGATTTTAGAAAAAGGTTTGATGTACTTTTGAGTGTAATGTAGCAATACAATTTTCTAAAGACATCCTTTAATATATATTATGCCTTTTATGGTTGAAAAAGTGTCAGGAAACACATAAAAATAGCATTTATTCACAGCATGGCTCATAGTTGTAAGGCAGGAACACCGTTAGGAAAATTAAAGCTCCTTGCATTGTTTTTTCTTTAGGACATCCACCACCAACTATTACTTGGCTGAAAGAAGAGTCTCGGGAAGACATCCTGTGGATCAAAGCAGAAACTCCTGGGTATAAACTTGCCAGTTCAAATATGCATCACAGTCTGATCCTGTTAGATGTCAAAAGGAAGTACAGTGGAGCTTATACATGCATTGCTACCAACAAGGCTGGCCAGTCCATCTGCACAGCCACCGTGGAAGTTTCAGATGGTAAATCTTTGTTACAATGCAAACATATTCTCTATTTGATGTTTTATACAGTCCCTAAAAGAAGAACAAGTAAGGAAATTAATCAAATTACAACTTTGAAAAAGAAAATGCATTTTCCTAAGATTAGCCATGGCTTTGCTTGCTTTGCAAATGATTGCACTCTTTTTTCCTTATTTAAGATTTCTGACCCTATCTCAGATTAACAGCAACATATTTTCTATATAAACAGAAGAGAAATTTCAAGAAACAGCCAAATTTAGCACAAAGGAAAAAGAAAGGAAGAAAAGCAATGCAAAGTAACTAGCAAAAGTCATAATTTGAAAAATTACTTAGAATGTTTCTCCCTAATAAAGTATTTTGCATTGTTGAACTATCTTAAGGAACCTGGAGTTATTTGATTGCCCTTTTACAGATCTTTTCGGGGCCTCTTCTGTCACAATTCATTTGGTAAGAGAGGAGACAAGCAAATACAGACTGGGAGTAGGGGCAGCACTGTGAAGGACTTCATTTTTCTGTTATCCTTCCTTGCATCCCACATTTTTACTGTACCAAGAGCTACAGAAGCATAGCTTAAGCAGTGTAGACAAATAAGGCATTCATACATCTACATGAACAGAGAGAGAAGCAAACTATTTGCATCATGTTGAGTGGGAGTATGTCTTCCAGGTGAGGAATTGCTAACAGGGCAGATCAGTGTTTCAGTGTTCCCAGTAATCCAGGTCTAGAAAACATACCTACATTAAATGAGCACAAAAAAGCATTCTCTGCCTTCTGTCCTCTAATGATAAACTTTGATCTTGCAGTGAAAGAGGCTGAAGTTCTGACCCAGGAGCGTGTGATGGTGTCAGAAGCCATCATGACCACACTGGGGTAAGTGGCTGGTCACCTGTGGTGCAGTGGAGCAGTGCAGGTACCAGTTCCCATGAGTCACTTTTAGGCTGTGTTCACTTTGGACATCTCATATTCTTGTCCTGGCACCAGAATTGAGATAGTTTGAGGTCCTAGAATGGGAAATGCTACGAATATTATATACTATATCCAGTACTATATATTCTATGTATAACATCAGTGACAGTAATTTATGCTTGACTATCAGGGATGACAAGAACAAGGACAGAAAAGAAATGGGTGGCTCATATAAAACTCTTGCTACCATTTAATCTCCTAATCAGAATGTAAAACAAAATGAATTCAAGGCTCAAGGTTTTCTGATTGTTACTTGCCAACATTGATGCTACACAGAAAAAGAAGCTGAAAAAGGTCTGCTCACAAACTTCTTGTCTACAAATGCATCTGAATAATAACCTCTTCAGTTCACCATCCTTGTCTTCAACACTAGGCAGAGAGAGTTTGAAAAGCCGTATCCACCTGAGCACATGTTAACTTCTAGAATATACCTAGCCTAAAACCCTAGACTGGTCTTCCTTTGAAGTGTGAATAAAGCTGCAGTATGAATTCGGCTATTCCACTGCAACCTCTCCAAGTATGTGCCCAGGCTCTGTTAGGTATACTTAGTGGTATATAGTTTATCACATATCAAGTGGGGTGCTTCCTGTGTACTAATAGAGAATTAGGGGAGATCAGCCTGTGCAATGAAAATTTATATCCAGCCTCCAGAAACATCAGGAAAACAGAGATGTTGACTTGAGGTTGTTAGTGTTTTGACAGAGGTGTAGTCTTGGGTAACAACACAAACTCTTCATCAGAAGGAAACAATGGTGGTAGTTCTTCATGCTGATGAAGTCATTTTCACTCAGTGTTGACTATACAGGCTCCTACCCCTCTCCTGCTAGCGTGAATTAATTTGCTCCTGGTAAAATCTGTCAGTGTACCAAAGGTCTCTTTGGATCTCAGAACTACTGCGGTACCAGTAGCCAGCCTGTTTCCCAACACACAGGCATCCTGATGTGATGGGATCAGACCTCTTGGACACCTACAGTATCTACATATTCTCTGGTCCTTGGTTTCCTGATGAAACCACTGCAAATTGTTAAGCATTAGTTCACTGTAAACTGACTGCGACTACAGATCCCGCTTGACCTAATGTCTCCAACTGTAATAGCTTTATTTCAGAGTCAGCTGGGAATAAAGTCCAGTAGTACCATGAAAGTGGAGGTTACTTGGTTTTGCAACCCACTGCCTGAGCAGCCAGATCTTGTCAAATAGCAATTTGTAATAAAAGTTAGGAATAAGGAGACTTGTCAGATGCAATTTACCTGAAAGACTAAGACACATGAGGGATTCTGTGCCCATAAGAGCCACATGCCCCCAGTTCTCATTTGTTGTAGTGGCCCTAATGAGTATTGACTACTAACACCTGCAGTCAAGAGCAGAGTCCTAACTTACATATTCCCAGAATTCACATACAATGTGTTAGAAGGAGGGAATGATTCTTATTTATCTCTCTTTGTTACACATTTTATGTTAACTTTTAACTCTGCTTTATCCTTTCAGAGATATTCAATCCTCTGAAACAAGAGAAGGTAAGAGGCTATTTTCTCTCTCCTTCTCCTGCCCTTCACATCCTCAGTCGAGATCATATATGTATTTCATGATTACCACCTACTTTTGTCCCGTTTTCTTGAAACTCTCTGAAATGTTGAAACTTTTCAGGACTGGTCTCTGTTCAAGGGTGAATGACTTGGATGAAATGTGAGCAAGCACAGTTTTAAAAACAGAAGTGAAGGAAATTAGACCTTCCTTCCACAGAAGCTTTTGTTACTCAAAAAAAGATGACTTTCCAGTGGCATTGCCTGCTTAATAACAAATTCTCTCTTTTCAGGAGACTTTGAAAGTGGTAGAGAAGGTGTGCCCAAAAGCCCTATTTCATTAGCTGATGTTGGCTCAGAAGAGTTCTTTCAGAAACTCACCTCACACATCTCAGAAATGGTATCTGCCAAGCTAAATCAAGGTAAGGAATCTGTCAAACACAATTTAATTAGTGTACAAAATGATGCAATCTTTTTATTGGAGTATCGTTTGGACTTTCAATATCAGTGAGTAGGATGACTGTTTCAAAACTGCTTCGTAAGTATATGAATATTTATAAGTGCTTAGGACTAAGTATTTTTAGTAAAAGTCCATCTAAACTGCATGTCAGTCTACATTTTTGAGCTAGAAAAAGCCTATTACAGTAAATGAACACGGCTGATGGCTAAAAATGAAAGTTTATGCATACAGTGTTTGTATAAATAAGCAGGAATAATTGTAAGGTTTAGAGTGGAGGGCAAGTTGTAAAAATGAAAGTGCATTTTGAACCTCTAGGTATTTCAAGTTCTTCAGAAGTTCATCACTCCTGAGTCTGAAAGCAACCCTATTTTGAAGACTTCCCCCATCTTCAAGTTTTAACTCACAATAGCGGTTTAAAATCAAGTTAAGGCAGAAAACTGTGTTCACAGCTGGGTAGTAATCCAATGATGTGTTGAATTAAATGAAAAATCCTGGTTTTTGTACCATCTACTTATTGTCTTGTAGTAACATTTTTATTTCAAGCAAAAAGAGAGGCCTTATATCTCCTACAAACATTCTTGCAATGGAGTGGCAATACATGCAGTAGGCATGCAGCCTCATGTATTAAAATGTTTCAATTATTTGTGTAATCCTAAATACAAATAGAACTTCACACTAAATATTAAAAATGCTCTTCCTAGGGAATATTTGTTTGTATGAAATTGAAAATTATTATAGATTTAGTTCATGTTAAAATAGGATATCTTTATTTTATGCACTGTTCTTGCTCTGCTTTTTAGCTAAACTTCGAGTGCCAGGGGCAGAAAGTGATGATGAGTCAAAAACACCCTCTGCATCACCTCGCCATGGACGATCCAGACCTTCATCCATTGTTCAGGAGTCCTCCTCTGAATCTGAAGATGGGGATTCCAGAGGAGAGGTATGGTATCTTTACTTAGAATGATCAGTCTCCTATGGCTTAAAGTTCTCCATCACCTTTAGGGATATAATTTGCTTCAGTAGCTATATTTAGTAAGTATTGTGTCTATAATATAGAGCGTAGAGAACCAAATTCTGAGGCTCACCATGTGATCTTGACCAAGTTGCTCAAGCCAACACATACCTTATTTGGCATCTTTTGCTTTCCTGACTAAACCTAAAATAATCAGAGCCTGATTTTCTGTGGACTTGTGGCCTTGGATAGCTGGTCAGAAGAATTTTGTTAAGAATTTCTTCTTGACAACACCAAGAATTTTGTGAAAATCAGGGTTTTTTTGTGATGTAATTTCAAACATTTCCTTAAAAAAAAAGTTAAAAAAAAATAAAATGAAGACTTTGGAAATGTTAACTGATTTTGTAATTTTCAAGACCATTGTTTTGCCCTGGGATTTGCCTTGGCAGTACGTTATGGTATAAATCCAAAATACCCCAGAGAGAGAGAGAGACTTGAATATATGATCTAAATCTCCTAGAGACTTAGTCTTCCACTTGCAAAAATTAAACAGTGATTCTCTTTGCCATACAAGGGCTGCAAAATAAAACACTAAGCACCAATAAGCACTTATGTTCTGCTGATGTTACTGTATTCTGTTTTCAGAACACAAAAGAACTGTCCTTTTGTGCTTGCAGATTTTTGACGTCTACATGGTCACAGCTGATTATTCTCCTGCTGCACCTGACAAGGAGGCCATCACTTTGAAGGAAGGCCAATATGTAGAAGTCCTCGATTCAGCTCATCCTCTGAAATGGCTGGTCAGGACCAAACCCACAAAATCCAGCCCCTCTCGACAGGGTTGGGTATCTCCAGCTTACCTGGACAAGAAATTAAAGGTAACTGATCATGCTGTGTTTATTTTTTCATGTAAAATTATTTGTTCCAGATGCAATTTAGAGCCATCCCTTTTCCCAGGAATGATATATGAAGAGGTATTGAAAGGATCTGTAACATGACTGGTCTTTTCGATGGCTTGACCAGACAATATGTCCATGTTTGCAGCAGTGCCTGGGTTTGAAAGACCAAATCATCCTCCAGCAAAACATAAATTTCACTCCGTCTTAGGAATTCTTGAAAGGGAGAGTGAACACAGAAGGGATATTCCTCAGTGTGCATTCATAAAAGTACTGTTAATTTCAAAGGATATTATGTTGGTTTTTTTTTCTTGTATTTTAGTTGTCACCAGAGTGGGGAGCAACAGAAGCTCCTGAGTTCCCTGGAGAATTTGTTTCTGAGGACGAGTATAAAAGGAAGCTAAGGTGAGCTCATATAATTTGGTATTTGCACCTTTGAGTTTTCCCGCCTCTTGCAGTTTAAGCCCAGATGTAAATCAGCCACACAGTTTGTTAGCTCTCCCCCCCCGTATAACCCCTGCTCCCAGAGGGATGGGAAGGAGAATCAAAAGAATGTAACTTCCAATGGGCTGAGATAAGAACAGTTCAGTAACTCAGGTATAACACAAACCACTGCTGCTACCACCAATAGTAATAATGATAAGGGAAGTAACAAGGGAAGAGAATACTACTGCTCACCACCCACCAACTGGTACCCAGCCCAACCGAGCAGTGAACCAACTCTTCTGGGTCCCCTGCCCCCAGTTTTTTTACATCCTGGACATGATGTGTTGTGGTATGGAGTACCTCTCTGGCTAGTTTGGGTTAAGTGTCCTGTCTCTTGTCTCTGCTTCCTCCCGGCTTCCCCTCCTCCCTGGCAGAGCATGAGACTCAGGAAGCCTTGATCAGACTAAACATTTGAGCAGTAACTAAATAAGCTGGTGCTATCAGCACTGTTCCCAGCCAAAAGTCAAAAACACAGCACTGCACCAATTACTAAGAAGGAGAAAAATGACTGCTACTTCTGAACTCAGGACACTGCTTATTGAACTTGCACAAATATTGGCATCTTGGTCCCTACCATCAAAGTCACTACTTTTTTTCTTCTGAGCCCTGCCACCTCCTATTTTTCCAGAATCAAGCAAACAATTCTCTCAGACTTATAATTTATGGTCTTTTATTGCATTTTGCCATTGATTTCATAAAAGGAGTATTCCAGGCAATCTAAATCATACTGGATGACTTGAAAGGAGGAGTTTACATTATGCAATTCTAGAAGCTCTCTGATTTTACCACATCCTGAATTACAGTACTTTGGGACGCCTTAACTTCTGAAAAATGGTATCTAAAGAGGATGTGAAAGCATTCAACCCGATATTACTCCCTTGCAGTGCAACACGCTATTTCAGTGTGTTCTCATGGAGATACTTGCTTCTTTATTGCATAAAGTGGCATCAACGTTGCTACCACCTTCTTTACATAGATCCTTTTGTTGCTCACTCTCTCTTTTATCTGCCCTAATAGTAGTAGTCGCTAAGGTGCAGGATGTCTAAGTTCCTCTTATGGTCAGAGGGTATCTAGTAAACACTCTCAAGGGAGTCTGTTTCTCTGATCACATATCTCTACTTTAGAGCCTCAAAGTCTGTCAACATGTCAAGGATAATGATGATTTTTCTATTTCTTTCTGCCTATTTGTTTTCCCTTCAGTGTTCTTATTCAAGAGCTGTTGATCTCAGAAGAGGATTACGTTCAAGATCTTCAGTTCCTCCTGACTCATCACCTTAAGTACACTGAGACCTGTTCCAATGTTCCAGGAGCTGTTGCTAGTCAGAAGTCCATCATCTTCAGAAATATAGATGACATTGCTCGCTTCCATTTCGGGTGGGCATTCCCATGTGTCCTTGTTTGAGACCGAAGAGTGTCTCATATACGTGGTGTCAGAGCCACAGTAAATATTATTACTACGAAGGATATGGGGCAGTGCTGAGGCGCAAGGGAATTGACAGTCCTTTTGGGATGATAAGTGATGAGATGGCATGGCTTATGTCAGAGCACAGGATTGGGACTTCTATAATATCCTACAGTGCTTCAAGGTTTCATATGTCCAGCTTATTTCTTACCCTTTTAAGTGAATTAATTTAACAATTAATTATTTTTAAAAGGCATTATGGTCTTATAGACACTTTAGTGGCATCTTCATAGAGACACACATTTATCCAAAACTGATGCTAATGTCCATGCATTCAAAGCACATTCAGCTGTAGCAGGCTGCCCAGGCACAGTGCCATGGCACAACGCCTCTGCTTACTCCAAGAAAGGTTTATTGCAGATCTGTTATTCACAAAACGACTTGCCAACATCCAGGCTGAAATACTTCTATTTGCCAGAGGGAAGAGATGGTGTACAATATTCTATGTGCCTTAGTCTTTCCATTGCTGAGTTGCTTCCTTTTGCACCTTGATACCCTTGCTCTCATAGGAAATAATTGTTCTCATGGGAAGTCCCTGCCAACAGCATGAGAATCACTCTTGGTTTACCTCGGGGGAAGGATCAATAATATGCATGCACAAAACTCCAGTGAGTGATGCAGCATCTTCCCCAGTCAGTGAGTGCTCTGATCAGTACTGATATCATCATAAGCAAGAGCAACCGATAAGGAGTTGGAGCATGTTGCAATGAAAAGCATGTAATTACTCTGGGAAAAACTTTATGGGGGGTCCACTTACATGCAACACTGGCACTTTTCCTGCCTGGGCTATGAGAATAGATTTCCCTTCTATTTCCTCCCCCTCTTCTCCTTCCCCATCCTTTCGTTTTTTCCCCCAAAGCAACTTCAACTGTGAGTGATGATGCATGTTATCAGTGGACAATGATGAAAATCTTTGTGCATGTCAATCTGTCTCAACATCCTTTGTAAAAAAGAGTGGGGATCTCTGTCTTCACTCATGTGGATGGCTCATTGTTTCTCAAACTGAGGGATAAGGATTTGGGAAGGACTTCACAACTTAAACTGAGCCCTAGAAAGTTATCCTTACCTCCCTTGCAGGACATTTCATACATTCAAGCTGAGAGGAACAGCATCATGATGGATGAAGAGGCATTGAGGAGTTTAATTCTAATGCGACAGTCTCTCATGTTCCCCAGTCACCTCCTTAAATCTGTGTTAACCTGATTTAAGTCTGTCTGCTGGGGCTATGCTCTAGTCTCATTCCATCACCTTCTCCTTAGATGTCCTTTTTTCCTTTGTCTCCACAGTGTCTTTCTCCAAGGCTTGCAGAAATGTGACACTGATGATGATGTGGCCATGTGCTTTATCAAGCATGAAGCAGAGTTTAATAAGTACATCCAGTACCTGGTGGGGAGGGTACAGGCTGAGTCAATTGTTGTCAGCAAAGCTGTCCAGGATTTCTACAAGGTAAATGATAGCCAAAGTACCCACAGAACATGCATCCTATAATCCATTTCATCAAGAAACGTAATTATTAATCACAAATGTGATCCTGACAAGGATTTTTTTTTTTTTTGAGGGAAATCTTTCCTAAATATGATAATTTTGTGTTCACAGTCTAGCTTTTCCTGATGGGTACAATCAATATGGAAGCATGCTTACATAATCTTATGTATTTATGAATATTATAAGAAGTATACAGGGATGAATGTGGCTGTGATTATGCAATTGTAATTAAGGGATATTTTAAGGACAAACACATTATAAAACCAAGCAAACTCACATAAAGCAGCAGGATAGATAGGCAGATCCTATTTCTCTAATCCAAGATTGGAGTTTGCTAGTGAAAACAGACACACAATGCTCCAGATCTATGCATATTTGTGGATCCCCTGAGCAGCAAGCATTGCCCCTCTGTCCATACAATACCCATGTCCAGATCCTCAGGGCTTTTACCTTCTCCATGTGCCTCCTGTTCAGCACCTGGTCCAGCTTTATGGTTGCTAGAAAACTCATGCATGCATTCACACTCACCACACATTCACAGATCCTTCATATTATAAGCACAACCTCCCAGCCTCCCTAATACCCACGCTTGGACCACGGGTCCTGTACTTGCATTTAGTCCAGCTTGAAGCTTGTTGGTGAGTTTCACACATTTGTGCCCACACGCACCAGATCAGTGGGAAAGGACAAGCATCCAGCTAAGTGCCTCACATCCCAGCACATGGACCCTGTGACCTGCGTTTCCCATTCCAGGCGTTGGTGCCAAAACCCTCATCTCTCCAGTTGCTGGCACTGCAAACACACAGACCACCCTTGACAGAGGTCTGGCACCAGTTTCTGGTACTGAATTCACTCACTCCTGCCCTCTCACCTGCTGAAAGCAACCATCTTACACATCACACCATCTTGTTATGCAAGCTTTGGATCACATATCGCCAGTACAATCCTGCACTGGAAAAACAGAAAAACTCAGAATTTCAACCTTCCTGCAGTATAAAATGGTAACTAGCTGAGAAAAGATGGGGGAGGGCTAGAGATGTCCAAAATATTTGGTAGTAAGGTCTGGTAGAGCTATCCAACTTTGGCTTTTAGGTCTAGCATCATATGAGTATTTTCCAGGTAGTAATCTTTTCCACTGTTCTTTATGGCAACCTTTCTTCATTTTTCTATGTATTTTTTCAGAGATACACAGATGAAATTTTAACTAATGAAGATCCTTCACGGCCACTTATCCCACCACTGCAGCACTACCTGGAAAAACCCATAACCAGAATCCAGAAGTATCAGACTATAATCAAGGTGAAGACCTTTTGTTACGCATGTGTATCTGATAGGTTTATGTTCTGGTTTGTGCACCTTGTGTAGAAAAAGACTTCATTTTTATTTTGTACTTCTTGGATTTCTTCTGATGCAACTACAATTGAAAGCTGCTTGAGTAAGAAAGACAGTAATCACTGTCAGTAATACTGCTCTCTAAATACTTTTTCAAATGTGAAATCAGATAGAGGTTCATGGTCTCCAACCCCATAAAGTTCAGCAAGCTTTGTCTGAGTAATTTTTAAATATATGCATATACATGTATAAAAATATGTGCCTGTTTACATATGTATATGAATACATGTATGTCTATATCCATGACATGTATGAATTTACTTCACACACAGTAATAGTAGTGTATGAGTAATAAATACGTTATAAAAATAAGCCATTTCCAAAGTGTAAGACATTGACTTGCCACTTTATTTCCTTTTGGTTTATACTGATATTATAGTAAGATGAAGTTTTTGTTTCCTGAAAAGTTTTGCTTCATTCTATCATCCTGAAATTTTTCATCTGTCAAGGTTTCATCTGTCCTGTTATCTCAGGTTCTAACCCAGGCCACAAACAAACATGTAAAAGTAGCTTTTAAAATAGTATTTTTCATGGGAAACAGAGCTAGAATTTCCAGGAAGAAGACATTCATGCCAACCTATTTCTGTATTCTAGTGTTACCTAAGTGAGACATTTCAATAGTTCAAAGTACATTAACTTTCTAATTATGAGTACATGCCTGCACAACAAACACCAACAGATTTAATGGCCTCTTGGAAGAGAGAACAAGCATGGGCACTTTCCATGACTTTATAGCTAAAAGAGAGGAAGAGGAACAAATGTGAGAAGAATGAGATAACTGCTGTGTTGTATTTTTTCCAAACTCTCTTTATTAATCTAGTATAGACTTTTCATTTATCACTGCTAACTGCCACATTGTTTGCCTCCTGGTATCATCAGGGTAAGCACCAGAGAAATGCAGTGGATACATTTAGGATAGTTTTGGGGTTTTTTTGGTTCTCAGTCACTGAAACATATCTGGTAGTTCCTTCAACTTTGACTAATATCAGCTGATATGAGGAAAACCCAGGCTGGTTAGTCATTAAGGCTGCAGAATGGGTAGGAAGGAAGAGACTTCAGTAGCTAAGCAGCACATGGTGAAAGAGTAGGATAAAAGTTGCTTAGATGAAAGATCTGGAACAGATATGGAGAAACTCAATGAAATTTATTCTTTTTTATTTCACATTCATCTACAGGAATTAATCCGAAACAAAGCACGAAACAGCCAAAACTGCACTTTGTTGGAGCAGGCTTATGCCATTGTGTCTGCACTCACCCGAAGAGCAGAAAACAATCTCCATGTCTCCCTCATTGAGAATTATCCAGGCACCCTGGAAAGCCTTGGGGAACCCATCCGACAGGTAACTCAAATTTCTCAGCTGGTGTTAGTGCTATGCAAACCCTCACTAGCTTCTAAGTAGCCTTAGGTCCTATAAGAAACCCTTTACAAATCATATCTGAAAGACAGTACTGGCTTATTGCCTTTCATACTGCACAGAGATGGGTGTCCTGGCTTGGTTAAGGTTTGAAGCACAAGAGCATAGATAATGATGGAGCATTTCACACGCAGTGTTACTTGTCTTTCTGACCCACTCATTAAAGAGGAGCTGATTTGTTCTGCGCCCCCATATGACTTTACAGCATTTTATTTTTTTCCCTCCTCTTATTATTGGCAGCATACATGGGCTAGTTCCTGAAATTACCATCATCAGTGGGTTTTCCCTGTTTATTCCTCAGGTGCTACTTACTGTGTCTTTTCAGTCTACATGATTTCAAATTTGCACAGTTCCTTTGCAGAGCCTAGTTTGTTGGGCTAGTCAGTACAAGGTAGCATAGCATACGTTGCATGTGCTCTATGTGAAAACATCACATGAGCTTATGGGTGTTCATCCAAGCTGTTCATATCTTTAAGACACCTGCATGCTCCTTCCACTCTTTGTCCTGAAGCAAATGCATGGTTTAGGAGGACAGAGGAAAGAAAACCCTGCTATCAGGACATTAGTCCTGTTTCTTTGTAGATTTACTGTGTCATGCTGGGCAAGTCATTTACTGCGCCTGTTTGTATCTCATGTCTCCCATTGGAATCACATTGTATTACTGAATGGATTTGTGAGGCTAAATTGCAGTGATTCTCATGTGGGCACTCATCTATCCACATTTAGACATCCAAAAAGCAGTCCAATCCCACCCCACGAGTGCTTAGTTCTCCCTAATGATGTCAAGGGGAAACCCATGTCACTAACTGCATTGTATATGTCAGATGGTATGTAGTCTGAATGCCTTGCTCTGGTAAAGGAGAACAAGTGAGCATACAAAGTGTCCACCTAACACACGAAAGACAATTTTCATTAGTATTTCCATCTCCAAGAGTGTGCCTATCTCTCAGGAGCTCTGAGTTTTTCTGGCAACAAATAATACCATTCAAAGGACAACATAATGACAAGCACTGTGTGCACCCCTGTTGGTGCTGTCAGTCTCATGCATCACCTTTAGCATTAGAAGCAGTCTGCTGTGCTGCAATAAAATAGAGACGCATAAGGTGATGATATATCAGTAAACGTTTGCTATCTGTTCACTGAAAAATGATGGTGAGTGTCATGGATTCAGCAGCAGCAGTCGTTTTTCTCCTTTAAGTAGTAGCTGGTGCAGCACTGTGTTTTTTTTTTATTTTAGGCTTGTTAACAGTGCTGATAACACCAGTGTTTATAGTTATGGCTTAGAATGTTTAGGCTGGCCAAGGACTTCTGAGTTTCATGCTCGGCCAGGGAGGAGGGGATCTGGGAAGAAGCCGGGCAGAAGGAGAGACAGGGCACCTGACC
>JASSUY010008587.1:0-30891 GCA_032466535.1 Forpus xanthops
CAACCCATTCCAGTGCCTCACCACCCTTACAGTAAAGAATTTCTTCCTCATATCCAATCTAAACTTCCCCTGTTAAAGTTTTGACCCCTTGTCTTCTCACTACAGTCCCTCATGAAGAGTTGCTCCCCAGCATCCTTGTAGGTCATGAAGTCATTCAGGGTTCAAATCTGGTTTTCTGGCTTCAGGGTGACTGTACAGCATCATGAAATACCACACTGCATGGTAATGTAACTAATGAATCTACAATGATACACACTATATTATAAAGTAAGCGATTTAGGAGAGCAGGAAAAACACCCTAATTAAAGTTAGCAATTTAATAGTGGCATTCAGAACAATATATTTTTATTAAGCATAGTAAGAGGATAATACATCTTGAATTAAGAGGATACATGATTGTTTTTTTAAATAATGGGTTAGGGTTAGGGTTAAAAAAAATCTTTGATTTTCTGCTCTAAGGTATTAAACAGCCTGATTTTCAGAAATGCTGATCAAATATGTGTTCAGTAGTGCTGAGAAAATAATGCTGAATAGGTAGATCCTATGAAGTCCACCATCTTTGCAACATTAGTACAATACTGTACAAATGTTAGGACAATGAAGATGCTCATTTTACCCTAAGGGTGGAGGAAAGCATTGCTGCTGTTTTAGAATACTTGCTAGAGTAGCCCAGTTCTGAGCACTGCCTTAAAGACCTTTTTGCTTAACATTACTTTGTGTTTTATCTTTACTATTTAAAGTGTTCTACAATTTATAAGCCAGATAGTCTGAAGTGACTTGTTTGTTCCTCTACTGAAATGACAATTGGTGCTACCAAAACAAAGCACTCAGCACAGGACTTGTTTACATGCTTAGTCTGCTTGCTTATCATATTTGAGTGCTGATTAGTGCTGCCTCAGTCTCTTTCTCCAGAGCCTCTGCTTGCCAGCTTGGAGTGGAGCCTGCAGTGTGGGGTTTTATGAAAGGCTTAGCAGTAAAAGCAAAATTCACAGAGAACTATTTTCCCTTCCTATGTAGAAATCACAGCAATAAAGCATATGAAAAAATCTATAACATGACAAATGGGTACATCTGACATTTCATTCCTATAATATGTGCCCACAGATTAACAGTGCATTGTTCAGAAAGAAAACCAAGTATTTTCAAGGTACAAACTAAAAAAGTATTCCAGTACAAAACTGGAAATTGCTGTGAGAAAAACATTTCCAGCTCATTTATCTGTGGGAATTACAAGATCTTAAAAGTGGCAAAACAGATTGGTGTGGAATTAAAAATCAAACCCTAAGGAACTCATTGAGATAATTATTCTGCTCAGGCTATTTTTTTTTCTTTGTAAAGTAACTTCGCAATGCACATCTCCTGTTTGTGATGGCTACAAAGAAACAAAAATATTTTTTTAGATGTGTATAAATACCATTGCATATGCTGTATTGATCTCTGGCCATTGTAAAAGCAATTCTTTCCTTCAGACAAAACCCTCTGTTCATTAGCACTGAATGGTATTTATCAGTCTTTTTCCTGTTTAGACAATTTGTTCAGTGTTGATATATTTAAAAACATACAATTGGTTGGAATAGTATCTGCAGCTTCCCATCAAAAGAGTGATGGCAGTAGCTGTGGGTCTAAATCTCAAAGCACCACTCTGTAGACTTCCTAAGTAATTAGTACAGAGTATTATCGCTCTCCGCCATCTGGCTATCTAATATGGAAACGATATTAAAGGAATCAGAAGATCTATAGAGGCTTCGACACTTTGGGCATACAGTGTTTCACAGGGAAAACGTGAAAGTTGTGTTTAAAACAAGAGATATGCTTAAACATAAAAAAAATATTTCTGTTTGCAGAGAAGATACATATCTGTCTTCTTCATTTTAATCACTTGCAAATGTACAAAGCCACACATATGTATGGCTGTGTATGAGATAATACAGCTTAGCGCATACATGCAGGCTGCACGTTTAGCATGCTAGGAGTGAAATCTGTTTAAATTAAGAGTCTCATTCTGGTTTTGATGTCAGACAATTAGTTGATGTGTTGGATGGATTCTGGGGCTTCGATTCATCTATGCTTTAAGGGTTTTGAAGTTAAATGCTTTGGATGAGGCAGAATTAAAGAATCATCAGAAATTTCTGTGTTAAAGCCTCACAATCCAATACATAAAACCTCTTGTAATTCAGTGTACTGTATATCTTTGTGTATAAAAATATCCCTTTATAAGGAAGAACAAAAGATACGCTTCCCCACTCCAGGAACATTACATGGAATAAAGAGCCTCTGAAAACCTCCAAAGCACAGAATGCAAGCTTGTGCTGCCAGACAAAAGTGAAAGCCTATCCTGTTTTCTCTCTCCCTGATGTAGTTTCTGTGTCAGATGAGGGCATCAGGGCAGATTCAAAAGTCAGAATGAAGAAAAGAGAAACGGTGCAGAGAGATGTGTGAATTCTGTCCTGCGAACACCTAGGTTTTCCCTGTGCAAGCCCAGATTTAGGCTTTTAAATTTGTTTGGTTTGCAGAATTGCAGATAAAGGCAGTAATTAAAAATGGACTATCAGATTCCACTTATTCATAGGTGTTACGCTTCAGGATATTGGGAGCTCTGTATCCGGTAAAGAGGAAAGCAGAAAAAAAAGAGGTCTTTTCTCCTGTTTCCTCCAAGCTGTTCAGGAAGTTATTTCTTTACTTCTTTGTTCATGATTTTATTTTTACCTCATAATAAAAATCAAACAGTTTATTTGCATTGCAAGAGAATTCAGAGCTACTGGTCTTTCATTTGTGCTCATGTCAGGAATGTTTAGTAGATGTTAATGAGGAAACAGCAAATATTTCGCTGAGCAGTGCAACTAATGGAGTCTGGTTAGGTAAAAATCTGTGCCTTCTGGTCCTGAAACCTCCTCTACTGCAGTGACCTCAGGTCCTCCTCTGTCTTCTGTGACACCTGCCCTAGACAAAGGAGAATGTGACCTGCAGCTAACCTGGAACAAGGGGTAGCTAAGCCTAGGGTTCCATCTGCTAAACAATTATTTTGCTTTCTCTTCTAGCCAACTGTGGGGTTCTTTTACAAAGTGTAAAATGTTAATTGTCTTTAAGATCACTATCCCCTTGCACATATGGCTCAAATTGGTTACTGGCTTCAAAAGCTAAAGGGCAATGGCTGACAGTACAATCACATGTGCCTTAGGAAATTGGCATACTAAGGAGCACTGCTTTTGGTAGCAAAGTCAGCTCAAATCAAGTCGATAGGCTCTTTTCTACTGCTCCTGATCTTACCAAATCTGTATTGCGCTTTGCATCCACATCAGCTGTGTGAACACAGCTGTCTGTGGACCCCCGGGTAAGGTAGCTTGCTAAAATGACTAGGAATAAATATAAAAAAAAAGAAATTATTTTTTTTTAAGGTACTGTTAATCCAATTTTTTCCAACATTCTCATCTTCATCTTTCTCACTTCAGTGGTGCAGGGGCAAATGTGCACAGCTGCAGTGAGGAAAGGAGCAAGGAGATGAGTCTTAAAGTGGATCTACTGTTAATGGGGAGTTAATTTTGAGTTACCCCTGAAGTGTGAAATTTTGTCCTGACTGAAGATACCAGAAAGTTTGTCTTTTACTGCAGAGTGGGTAGAATTTCATTCTGTGCAGCCACAGAGCACGGGCAAGAATCCAGCCCCCACCAACATCAGGAGTAAAATATCCCATGAATTCAACGTCTTGGCACTGAATAAACTCCAATAGTTGTGACTCTGTGCTAGGATAGCAGTAAAACCTGTGAAACATTATCTGTGGGTAGAATCTGCCCTTCCATCATGAATTCCAATCGTAACTATGGAAAAAGAATTATTAAAGGACCAAAAGATAAAATTAGTACTGCTCCAGACTTAAAACTATCCTGATCTTTTCAGAACTTAGTTAAGATACAAAAAGCTTTTAATTCGACTGTGCCTATATTTACATTCATAGTTAGGCAAACATTTTACGCAGGTATTTAAACTTTCCTGGTTCAATTTTTTTTCTTAAACTGGTGTCAGTTAATACAGACTGTGACCTGTTTTCCATAAAATTGGCATTAACGGCACAGTCAGATACGAACACCAGAAATTTAAAGTTTTGTAGTATTAAAAATATGATTTTCTGATGCATCAGAATAAAATCAGGCGCTGGCAGGATATACAAAGAGAAAGAAAAAGAACTGCCAGCCTCTGTGCTCAGTGTTCAGCCAGTTCCTAATGACCTTCCACGTGCTGGTTCATAATGTACAGAACCTGCTCATGAAGTCCTAATTCTGGCAAAAATTCCTTTTCCCTGAGTAAGAAGAGTACAGTGGCCTTTCACAGTGAGCACTCAGTGACAAGGCATGGAAAAACTAGCACAAGATAGTAAGGAAAAATACAGTAAATATCTTTTCCATACAACTTACTTAGATACTTTATCGTCTGCTTTATACTCAGCTATTTCAACATAGTCAAGAAACTGTAATAAGCTGACTCAAATATATTTGTGGTCAATTTTTGCTCATTGTTAGGCATATACAGTCTGGTTGAAAGCAGGAACACAACAGCAACAGTGTTGATTTCTGATCCTAAGGGGACGGTATTTTTGGCAGAAATTGCCCTGGTATTCCAAAAGCTACTGTCTCCTTTCAGTGTGCTAGTAGTTTTCTAGTAACTGTTTAGCAAGAAGCAGATGGATTTAACCACCCTTTGCCAGCAAGAGGAGAATCACACACACAAAAAAAATCTGTGTCCAGCAGAATCATGATAAGCATACACCCCTTTTGTCTGCAAAGGACTTATTTAATAGTCTAGTGTCCTCCTTGTAGAGAGGCAATATACATTATTTCCTGTTTCATGGTGTAAAGCAGGGGAAAAACCCACCACCACTTTCAAAAAGGCAAATTTAAATAAAATATAAAGGGCTTTATAATTGTAATTCCTTGTAGTACAGATGTTATTACAGCTTTACATCCTGGATTTCCACCTACATAGATGTCATCTTGTATAATTAACTGGATCATTTTCAACAGTGTTGGATGCAATAAGTCCTTCAGAAATCAACATTAGGAAATATACCTGGAGGAAAGTAAACTTTTCAATTAATACTACCTTAAAAGATTTGGGAATAGGTATTTGCAGGAAGATGTGACTTTTATGACACGCAATATACTGGTATTGTTATGGGTTCTTTTTGAAGTTATTTACTAATAATTTAAAATGAGATTTTAAAATAAAGGTTTACAAAGGGATATCACCGGCTCTGTCAAGGCTTGAACTGATGTATATATCACACAAATAAAAAGTTTTCTTGTCCAGTTTTCATGAGCCAGATTATTGTTCTTTGTTGTTTTTCTAGTTTTAAAGCAGACAAGTTCCATCTGAGACAGACAGACAGGGATCTATACAAGGGAGCCATAAGCATTAAATGGCTTAGAAGATTGTCTTAGTGCATTACTAGCTCAGCAGCTGTAAGGATTAGTGTTGTTGTCATTTAAGATTTTTTTTTTCCTGGCAATATCATAGCACGTAACAGTTTCAAGGAGAATAATAAAGAAGTTTTTCTGGTGCTAACAGCATTTATTTTTTTGCAAACAAAAGAAGAACCATAGGAAGAAACATGGATTTTGTGTCTGCACAGTACAAATGTAATGATTGGCACAGATATTTGAGCTGATTTCGAATGAGTTAAAATCACACTGGAAGCAGAACAAATTCATTAGTGCAGTATTATCTTTGGGTTGTTTACCCAGCTGAGGATTACAATATATTCATCCAGGCGTACAGCCACAGTAATACAGCCACCTAGTTTCCACTACCCAAGACCAGTTGTCAAGATCTGGTCTGTTTCTCTTGACCTATGCAGGCACAACTGATAGCTCCTGTTTAGAAATCAAGTTACGAATCTTCCAGAAAAATAAATCAACTTTCTCAGTATTAAACATGAGACAATTAACCATAAAGAATGAGTCATGACACTTAAATTGTTTGCTAAAATAAAGAAGCTGTGGAGGAATTTAAAGATAGGTGACATTGCCAAAGCTGAAATTCTAGAAAAAATACCTTTCCAAAGACTTTCTAAATTACTGCATAGGGGTATTAAGTTGTATTTGTTGAGGACAAAAAAAAAAAAAGTTTCAGTATTGGAGATGTAAGATGAAGATCTGGACAAGAATTTCAACAGTAAGCTTTATAGGTTACATTGACAAGATTCTGCATTAAAGAGTTAGCTTCTGCATAACACATGACAGATTGATGGAAAACCTTTGAGAGGTTTGAGACAATGCCTACGTGATAGGTACTAACTGACAGGCAGGAAGCTGTGGCTTGTGACTGAAGCAATATGGAGAGATAGGACAAACTGTGTTTCACGGTTGTACATGGGCTGGAAGCCAGGAATCCACAGGCAGATTGATAAACAGGCTAGGATCTTAATTAGACAAATAAAGGACAGAAAGACCTGGGACTGATCTTGATAAAGATGGTAACTTGTGCTTTAAGTGAAAGAGGGTAAGAAGGGTATACAGAAAGGGTAAGACAAATGCTCCAAAGGCACTGCTGAAAAATGGGAGAATCATAAGTCAGTGTTGTCATAAAAAAAAAACAAGTGAGGCAAGACTTCAGTGAGAGAAATCTGACCATATGATTTGCAAGATGTCAACTAGCAACTAAGAATGATGATTGAGCCTTGTTTCTAGTGCTTGGGACATTTGAGACTTGGGTGAAAACATTTCAGCTGCAAGACAGAAACTGCATTGTAGAATATGCAATTTTAGGAAAATTTCAGACAGCAAATGTGAGTCTGGAGCTGAATGGGTAAGATGTGTTGTAACTTCTATAAATGCAAGTATATACAGACTTACTATCAAAGGGACAAAGGCCCCCCAAGTTGCCAGTTTTTACAGGAAGTCAGTGAAGTCTGTCTAATCACTCTCTCTTGCTCTGAAATCTCCCTAATGATCATTCTAATTGCATGGATATGACAAGTCAACTGTCATTAGTGGTACTGCCCATGAGTCTCTGGAGTCCTCCAAACACAGTACATAATTGGTAAACATCTGCTGTAGGTCCACACATACCTTTGACAAAAGTGCAGCTCAATATTTCCTTTGGCAATTCAGTTTGCTTTTTTTCCACCTTATTCTTCTGCTGGTCCTGCTCATCTTCAATTAAGGGACCAGGTCCTGGCCATACTACACCACTGAAGGAAAACATGACTTCCTTCACTGAATGCCCCTCAAGTGAGCGATCCTATTATTGCATTCCTAACGGCCCCAAAAGCATAACACAACCTTTTCTGGGGCAGGATTTCACCCTTTTTGAAAGTCTCCATGCAGCTTACCTGTCTCAGACAGCTATACTGCAAGGAAGTCTAATCTTAGGATTGTAGATACTATTGTGCCAAGACAGCAGGAAAACAACTATATGTCCCATAGTATTATTTGTTGCTAATTTCAATTTGCCTATTATTTGCAATTTTGATGCTTGTCTGTTTTGCTCAAAGTAATGATGATGAGGGTTTTTAGGACTCAGTACAAATTAGAAAGAGAGCAGTCATGTCACAATGCTATATTACACAGGAAGTTGCCATATCATTTGGTCAAAACTAAATGCAAGCGTATCTGGTACTGAAATATTTTGAACTGAGATTGAATTATGCGTCAAAAAAAAATAAAAATCATTGATTCTCTGGCTGCCCACCAAAAGTAGTTCTTGACAGAGTTCATTTTCATATATGCCTGAGCTCCTGCCTTTCAGTGTTTCAGAACATGTGTTCACTTTTCATGACTTAAACTGTAGGCTAAATTCCTTACATAGAAGTGAGTCTGGCAAACTCAAGTCTTCAAATGAAAATTACCCAGAAACTAATTAAAAATAAGAATTTTTTTCTCTCCTACACAGGTACAAATTTTTGTGGTAAGACCAAATAGCTGTTGTGATCAGACCAAATGAATTACAGTTCTTCTGGAGCCCTGGGAAGATGCTTTTCCTCACCCTCTTCTCCTCCCTTTATACTAACTGTATTAAACATGTTAGTCCGCTTTCACACAGACATATGGTAATAGGAATATGCTAGTTTATGGAGACAGGCTGGATGCCTGCCAAAATGACCCAAATCTGGTCTTTGCAATAGGGCTGCAGAAAACACTGTTCTAACCTGGACTGAAAGTCAGATTTACCAGTGGAAATGTAGTTTCCTGCCTTTCAGTTACTGCAACATATCTAGTGCTACTGTATGAGTGAATGTGAACTGAAAGTGGCTCAGCAAAAGCCTGCTGGATTGAGCAAGAACTGCAAGGGACCAACTTAAAGACATAGCAATGTGCTAAACTGGAGAATTAAAACCTGTCTCTTTCCCTATTATCCAGAATGTGTTTAGGTGTTTTGTTTAATTGTGTTTGTTTCCTTTTTCATGCTTTTCATAATAAGACAATGTGGACACAAGTCTTTCACTTAATGTAAATTAAAATTAATGATCATAAATAAGGGAGCTTTAAATTGGTTTGTCCTTGTGACTTGATACATTAAAACCTTGAGCCTCAAGAAGAGGATAAGGAAACTCCACAGTCAGCAAAGCGATGATGAATACCCTCAAAGCAATACATACAGACTGATCCCGATAACTGCAAGAGATTTCAGTGGCAGAAATTGGCTGCCATATCACATTGCTCCAGGTGTGAGTGGCAGCTAAAACAATGTTAGAACTGAGACATCTCATTTCTGTTTAGGTCAGGGACCCTTTTCTCCTTCAAACAATAAGTTACTCTTTCCCTGAATAGCTCCTAAGAAAGGTATTTTGAATATCACCCTTTTTTTTTTTTGTTATACTTCTGGTTAAATATAAACAGACATCTGAAGAGACTGCTGGTATGAGAGCACTGGGTGGGATTTTTTGCACAGCTAGTCCCAGTAACACCAGGGGTAAATCAATTTCAAAATTTATGTGAAACACAAAACAACACTGCTTAATTATTTCTTCCTAGGTAGGCTCTAACTTGGCAGAGTCACAAAATCTACACTGTGTGAAGTTTTCTGAGCTCTTGGGCTTTGTAGCATTAGCCATAGCCATCATCAGGTTCTTCTAACTGAATGAGGGTTAATATAATATTTGAGTAAGACTGTTTTGACACAAATGTTTCCAGTTAGAGAGTAGATGTTGAACTTAATTGTCTGGGCTCCAGGAGGTTTTGCCAGAGGCTGAAATATTGAGGCAGAGCACAAAGCTTTTTTCCTAATTCTGAACAAGGTGATCACAAAACTCAGGACTTGATCGATTTCACCCAACTTGAGCCTTCTAACTGACATGGCTAAGCAGGACACAAGCCGAACTGTCCTGGCCAACTCTGTTGTCCACAGAGAGAGAAGAGCATCTCTAGAACAACTCATTATGTGAATTACATTTTCCCTCTGGAAAAGACTCAGTCTGGCTGAAGAGTCCCAGGGCAGGTACATTCATATCTTAGGCTAAGTTAGCAACTGGCTGAAGCTCTGCTAGTGCTTGTGAACTAATGTCTCAGCTGCTGTTAGGAAGAGATGCTTGCAGGGCCAACACTGATGATCTGAACTTCATGAGACACTGTCTTAGGTCCTGGCAATAAGAAGCTTGGATTTGTTTCCTTTTAATTGGACTTTGTGCTCTGCAAACGTGCATGAAAGATACTGCCCCTATTCTGCATGACATCGTAACTTTACAAAAGTCTGTAAGTAAAAGAGGAAAAAAGATATAAGACCACACATGAAACCTGCACAGAGGTGACAAATACATGGTGTGTTTGTGCAGCACCTGGAGTGGGGAAGGTAAGGAAGCCACAGCTAAAAAAAGAAGCTTGTGGTTGAAGGAAGAGACAGAAGAGCAGGAAAAGAAGAGGAGAACAGGGAACACAACAGATAAGCAGCTAAGAATCAAGATTTTTCACTTTAGCTAGTAAACACGTATTTCTCCCACCCACATCTGGAATAATATGAATTTTGGATTGAGAACTGCATTCTTTACTTGCCTAAGACTCCCAGTAAAAGTGTCTTTTGCTTGAGGAATGCAGGATCTAGTGTCTCAGCTGTATGACTTCCGCATGTAGTTGGCAATATTCACTGCATTCAAAATCAAACTGTTTTTTTCATTTCAGGCAGTGTCTTTTTAAATAAAATACTTTCCCTCCACATATCCAAGCTGGAGATCCTGGATCAAAGTTAACTTGAGCTCTAAAGCTAAAAAGTCCATCAGGTTTAGTAAAGTTCCTGTAGCAAAAATGTGCTTTTATTTTAGTTCATGTTGCTGATCTGTGAAGGCTTCCTATCAGACTGAAGTGTCTTCACTTTACAGACTACCATTCCTAATGGTCTCTAGAACATGCAACTTTTTGCTGAAATCCAAATTATACATATCAAGAAAAACAAAATCATAGTCATCAAAATTGCTTAAAGTTATTTTCTATTTAATGATTCCGTGTGTGTATGATTGTTTAGTAAAAAGAAAGCTATCTTCTCATACAACAAAATATGAAGTAGTAGAAGTATTCCATTATATTATTAGTATTCTTGTTACCCTGTGTTTTGGAAACTGAAGCTATGTATATCACATTGTTTGATGGAGTTTGTGCTTCTGAGACAAAGGTAAAGAAATTAATAGCATTATTTAACCTGATGGTGGAGCAACACAGGGAAGACTGGTTTTGTCGTCTATAGAAGGATGATGTAATTGCTGAAAAAGGAGGATTTACCTACACTACATGACTTATGGTGGATTTTCTGCGCTGACAAGTGAAAGAAGAGTTAGATTAGGAAAGCATACTCTACCCCTGCTGCTTCAAGTATTTAAGAGGGAATGTTAAAACTAGCCAGTAAGATACAATTTGCAGGACAAATGGGTAAAGGAACTAGCTCTAACAGTTGCCTTTTTTCAGCGAACAAGGGCTGTAGGAGTTCAAGCTAGAGATTACCCCCTATCATAATGCCCAGTGCAGAGTCCAAGTTAGTAAAAAATGTCATGGACTGTAAGTTAATGCAGATGTGCATCCAGCTGCTTTTGACAAACCTCATCTGTCCCAGATGTAAGTTTTTATATTTGTCTTTGTTGAACTTCATGCATCAAGCATCTGTTGTTCCACTGTGTGCAGTTCTGGTGTCCTCAACATAAAAAGGACATGGAATTGTTGGAACAAGTCCAGAGGAGGGCCACGAGGATGATCAGGGGACTGGAGCACCTCCCATATGGAGACAGGCTGAGAAAGCTGGGGCTGTTCAGCCTGGAGAAGAGAAGGCTGCGTGGAGACCTTATAGCAGCCTTCCAGTATCTGAAGGGGCCTATAGGGATGCTGGGGAGGGACTCTTCATGAGGGACTCTAGTGAGAGGACAAGGGGTAACAGGTTCAAACTTAAACAGGGGAAGTTTAGATAGGATATAAGGGAGAAATTCTTTACTAAGGCTGGTGAGGCACTGGAATGGGTTACCCAGGGAAGCTGTGAATGCTCCATCACTGGCGGTGTTCAAGGCCAGGTTGGACATAGCCTTGGGTGCCATGGTTTAGTGAGAGGTGTCTCTGTCCCTGTCAGGGGGGTTGTAACTAGATGATCTTAAGGTCCTTTCCAACCATAAGTAATCTATGATTCTATGATTCTCCAGCCTGCTGAAGTGCCCCTAGGTGCTAGTCTGTGTGCAGGAATATGAAAGGGTGCCCAAGCATACAGCTTGCTCAAGTTGAGGGACAGCCTCTGACACTAGCCTATCCTGCATCTGCTTTCCCATTATCTACCACTGATCTGTCAGCATACCTCTTCTAGCTTTGCCAGTTTTCTTCCATCTTAGGTCTGGTGGGACTGCTTCATCCTTCAATAACCTATTTTAAAGCTTTCCATATGAGGCTGGCAAGCCTGTTGGCAAAGACATCCATGCCCCATTTTCTTAGGTGAATCCTCTCTGTACCCAAAAGTCATCATTCCTCAGAAAGCCTGCAGGAACTTGGAAGTGTCTGAAAAAACACCTTGACATTAACAACATACAAGTGCCCATGCTGATCTTGAGCCAGTGTCCCTCCTAACAGTCACTACCTGGAGGGTAGCAAGTGAAGAGCTGCTGCTCTGGGTAATCAGTTAATTTTTTTCAACTGATTACCACTGTTCCCTCTTCCTGCAATGTAAATGAACTGCCTGTGATCAACAGATCATGAAGATATCCACTTACCTTATTCCTTTTCACATTAATCTTCATATTCATATTATATGCCAGTCAAATGTAATTTCTATTCATTAAATAAAACTGATAACATTTTCATGTGCTTCTTCCTTTTATACCAGTTATTGTAGAAACTGTAGCCTATTTGCTTTTTGATCTTTGCATTAAATTACTTTATCCCAGGCACTTCTCTACCTCTTTTACTGCAGTTCTGCAACTCACATTTTTCTTTGTTTCTCTAGCAAATATTTATAACTACCAGATCACAGTCCATTCTTCTTCACTTGTCAGAAAACAAGTTGCTGTATCATAGTGTCACTAATGAAGCCTTGTTTTGTATCAATTATGTCCTCCCTTCTTATCACAATAACCCAAGCTTCCCCTATAGTCTCCATGCCTTCCCATTACAATATGTTACCTCCCTCCCACATCCGACACAATATCCCAATGTTTCGATATTTAGGCCTTCCTGTAGCACATCCAGTTCCTTCCCCTTTATTTCCTAACTTCCCATAGTGAGTCACATCCCAAATAGTCACAACTCCTCCATATCTCTTGCTTCACTAAGATAATACATAGTAAGTATTGATAATATGTATCACGACCTATCATATAACAAGCTGGCCAGAACTCATGGCCAGACACTGTTTCATGGAAAAACATACACATAACACTGATCCTTCTTTTCCTCATTTGGAAGCTAAAGTTTCTCTTTTCTCCCAAACCACTAATTTTCAGGAGAGGTGTGGGAATATCATACATCTGAATCCTCTTACTCTCTCCTGAATTGAAGTTAGAGGGTGGATTAAGAAACCATAAGGTGGGTGTGAGGCCAACAGGTATGGGCAGCGTGATTCTGTAAGCAAATACATTTGCAGAGCTTACACAACTGCTTCCTCTTTCTGTTAGTGTCACTGTCAATATGTTATTTTTTTGTCAAAGGGACAACTGTAGTAGTGCTGAGAGGCTAATCAGAAACTTTCTTTAACACAGACAAGGCCACATAAAACTGATACAGTGCTGGCTTTGGCCCCAACCTCAGTAGTAGTGAGAAACAGTCTCTGCCAGGCACCAGGTCAGTGACCTCTGTGAAACTTGCGCAGTATTTCGGCAGCCAGAAAAATCACAAGTTGTTACTTCATCTTTTAGTCCCCAGTTGAACACTTCCCTCCAATGCCACTTCTAGGACTTGCAGGGATGATAACGGTTACTAGGTCCAGCTAAGGTGCGTTTCATTTCTTCCTTCTCCTCATCCTGGAGATAGTATATTGAGGCACATTGTGAACCTAAATAATACATGTACATGTTTGTGCTAGGCAATGGGTATTGGTTAGATATAATTTTAGCTCCACTAAAATACACTTTGTTTTCAAGAGAACCATTAAATGCTAACTTACCTAAACATTACACTGGACTTCCTTGTCAACTGTACAAACAGAAATGTTTTTCTCCAGTGTTTTCTTGCTGAAGATTTCTGTGAAACACTTAATGAATTGATTTGGAGCAGTTTCAGATGCCAAAATGCATTTTAAATTAATATTTTTTAAAGATATTTGATATGAGAAGATTTTCTCCCACTATTAGACTCTCCGGAGTCAATTTTTTATGGAGGTATCTTATTTGCCAATGCTAGCAGGCTAGGAAGAGGTGAACACTTACGTATTTAATCTGCTAATGATAGCTGACATTCAGCTGAAATGTATACAGTAAGAAAAAGTGCCAGAAGCCTCACCCTAAAGCTTCTCATGGATCCCTTAGAACTCAGACATCTGTTGGCACATCCAGCCTTTGGTCTCCACAGCACTATTCAGACCAAATGAAAATGCTGCGTGCAAGACAGTGTAAGCAAACACCACACAAAATCATTCAAGAATGGTAAAATATTTCCAGATTTCATCTCCCACAAAGTGAAGGCCTAAAGGAGCCAAATACAGAAACTGACCTCATTTTTCACTCTCAGGTTCTAACATCCAGCAGCCATGCAGCTTCCACGGACAATTGGCTCCCTCAGATCTGCTCTATGGGCACAGGCTGATCTGCAAAAGCACCAGGCAACACTTGGCTTGGCTTCTCCCACAGAATACAAGGACGGGATTTGGCTTCCCAGTAGCACCAAGTCTTTATTTAAGCAGGAAAAGCACATGTCCCAGGTGCATGGTCCAGAAGCAGATTCCCAACAGGAGGCTGCGTGGTCACCTCAGAGGCGTTAGTGCCAGCAGATAGGAGAGGACAAGGCCATCCAGAACAGCTATGTAGAGAATGGAGTTTAGAACAAATTTTGAGCAAGACTACGCATTCTTCCCCAGGCCGCAGCTAAAGACGTCAACTATTGATGTGCAGCCCTAAGCAACAACTGGTTATTCTGGGGAGGTACCAGCTCAAACCACTCCCAGAGGCTGCAGCCCTTTTGTGGGACAAGCACCGACAGTAACACACTGGGCGAAGGCAGGACACTGAAATGCGGACCCCACGTTTCAGGACACGCTATCCCAGTGCCTTCGCTGTGAACCTGTCTATTCGACCACATCCTGTCAGCAGAGAGCAAAATCCGAACGAACGTGATGGGTGCAGACCTAGAGAGCTCCGGCCCGCCGCACGACCGAACCCACCTCCCGCCATGCCGCACAAGGACCGCTTGGCGCGGAGCACGCCGGGAGCTGTAGTCCGTCTCCCGTGCGGACCCGTCCCTGTTCTGCCGGGTGCAGGGGTTTGCGCTGCATCCCCTTCTCCCCTCGGTGTTTTGGGGAGCAGCCCTACTCGCCTTCACCGGGCATGCAGGGGCTGCTCCGGCGCCTTCTCCCAGCGCTTTACGCGGAGCTGCCGGCGGTGGCGGCCCGCACCCTTCTCGCCCGGCGGGCTGTGCCCGCGCTGCCGCGCCTCATGGCGCTGCGGCCGGCGACGGGAGCAGAAGAAAGAGGCGGCGAGACCTCCGAGCACGGTGAGGAGCGGCAGGGAAAGGGGCAGGCGCTTGCGAGGCCCCGGGTTCTGCCTCTCCTGCCGGCTGCGGGGGGAAAGGCGGGAGAGACGAGCCCCGGGCCTCAGAGCCGCCTCAGCGCGGTCCGGGCGCCCTCCAGTGCTGAAGGGCAACGTGTGGGTCTTCGGGGCCCCCCGCTGTTGATGGTGTCCGTTAGGCCTTAAAAGGTCTCGTTGGGCAGAGCGGCTGCAAAAACTATGGCTTGTATAGGCATATCCAGGAATCGGATGGAAAGGTTCACAGCAGGAGCTGTGGAGATCGTAGGGGAAAATGATTCAACCTAAGTGCGGGCTGTCGCTAAAAAGTCTGAAGTTTGTTTTCGCTGCCTGCCCAGCTTTGTCTCTGGGCTTGCAGTCTGTAAACGGCTGACCTGGCCGAATACTAAATCTGCAGGTCTTTTCTCCAGAGTTCTCTGTTTGTTGTTAGGTTTTGTTTTTTTTTTTTCAATTTCCTTCAGTTCTCTAACAATGTAAACACTGATGCCTGCACCAGAGGTTCAGAATGCATGGAGAGTAAGACCACCTATTTAAATTGTGTCCAAAGGATTACTTTGTTATTAAACATATGAACATAAGCATATTAAACATATGAACATAGAATCATGGAATGGTTTGGGCTGGAAGGGACCTTAAAGCTCATCATCCAGTCCCAGCCCTCTGCCGCAGGCAGGGACACCTTCCGTTAGACCAGGTTGCTCAAAGCCCTGTCCAACCTGTCCTTGAACACTGCCAGGGATGGGACAGCCACAGCTTCTCTGGGCCAACCTGTTCCAGTGCATCACTGCCTTCACAGTAAGGAACTTCCTCCTTATATCTGATCTAAGTCTACCCTCTTTCAGATTCAAGCCATTACCCCTTGTCCTATGTATAGCATAAACATATTAAACATTAACATAAACATACTAAACAGGAAATGGTGCCTGGAGACCTAATCTCACTGTGATCTGTGATGTGTAGGTGTCAAAAAATAGAAGATCATTTGAAATTATCTGAAACTGTAATCTACGTGTGGGGGAAGAGGACCAGAAACAAGGTGCAATCAAATAGCTTTTATTGTTTCTTATTGTTTGCATTCTCTCCTTTATGAGCTAAGTGTATGAGGATTATTTTGTTTTCTTTTGGAACAGGTGACTTAAATACTGCTGAAGATCAGCAGCCACTTAAATAGATACAAATATGGGAATAACATATGCACCTGTTCATATGTGAAATTCAGGATAATTAATTAAGCATGCAATTAAGACAAAGGAGTTTATCTTCTAACAGTTTGATGGTCAAGGAGTTCCTGTGGAAGCTGATTTTGTTACTCTAGGTCTCAGATTTTTGAGCAGACAGAGCAAGGTAAAAACTAAATCTGCAATATACACCCCTCAGATTCATAAGAGTCCTTGTTGTGTAGCGGATGCTACCTTAAAAAAATTCCTTTTGCTCCTAGCTGGTTCTGATTCTGCATTTCTGAGTGATGTTGATAACGTTTCTGCCTCAAATGACCTATTTTTTTTTTTTTTGTTGGCTTCCTGGATTTCTGTCTTGCCCTTCACTTAGAAATCTCTTCGAAGGAAGGGCTCATTTTCTGTATGCAATAATCTGTTTTGTGTGAGGTTTAATCTAATGTTAATTACTAATTTCATTATTGCTCTAACATCTGTTTGTTGTGCATACTTCTTTAGTGTCAACAGAGGGAGCAAGCAACAAATCTAAATACTTTGTTTCTCTAACTGCTTCCAGGATAAAGACAGGTGTCAGACCACAACCACGGAGTGATTATGACTCTCTACTGTAGACTAGAGTGAATTAACATTTGATCAGGTTCTTCTTTTACTTATCTTTCCTAGCATAGAGCAGTATATGCAAGAAACATTCCACAGGATGATAATAACCCAGACTGGGTCTGTAATGTTGATTTTTATGTATGTAGTGTAGCTTTGCATGGCCCAAGAGTATAATATGCACTTTTGCTGCCAGATTTTCCCCTTGGGCCAGATTTGGACTATCTGCACTGGTCACAAAAGGAGCTTTGAAAATGCGTTTTCTGTAGTAATGAGCTGTCCTGGGATAAACTGCAATTCTGACATAAGGCTTCTTCCACTACAGTAATCCCATTGTGGAGCTGTCCCAGAAGAATATTGCTGGATGCCTTGTTATGTGCACATTTTTTTGCTGCTAGAGAAGTTTTTCCTCTTTCATTTTTTAAGGTATAACTCAGTACCCCAATATTAGAGTTTACTGATGCAGATACATGAGGCAGACGTAAGGAAATGACTCATGCTTAGTTAGCACTCTTGGGGAAAAAAGACATTTTTTAAAAACTTGTTAGTGGAAATTATTCTGTCATTGTGGTATTACTCTGAGATAGAACTGCATGCATATCTTTATACATGCAAGATGAAGTTCTGTTTGCACTGATTCCTTCTTTAGCTTAAATACTAAAAGTCAGTTTTCAGAGCGAAAAGTTCAGATCATTGCTGTCCGTGCTATGTTTTACAGTGTGGGAGATGCAGGGGTAGAATAACTGTCTCGTGTTTAAGTGATATAGTGAGCTGAGAACTCTTTGTTATATGTGGAGTGGTAGAATTCACTTCCTGTTCCTTCAAGCCTAATTTTCTGTGTTTACACTTGGAATTCTTTTGCAAGTGTTTGTCTGCACTGAATTAATATGCCATGCACTTTTCTAAAGTGAATGTTATGTGCTGTGTGAAGACTTTATTTTTTTATGCTCACTTGTATCATTTTTTTTCTTGCATGTAATTGCTTTCACTCAGAACCAGACAAGAACAGACATTATTAAGTATAGAATGCTGAAGTCCCTTGCTGTTGCTGTTCCACATAAAGCAGTATTTTTGCTGATATGTTGACAAGGAAGAAGAGCAGCATTCTGAAGGGGGTTACATGTCAATATTTATTTACTGATAATTAGAGAAATGTATACTTGATATGTTGCCTGTGTATAATATCTTTCACTGTCAAAACCACCCAGTGTGTTATTTTAATATATTTCAGGTGGGCTTGAAAATGTACAGAAAAAGAAAATCTTTGAAGAGAATAAGGAAGTGACAAAACAGAAGGAAGAGACATGTCCTGCTGATTCAGTAGACTCTCTGATGGCAGAAATGCCATTTGTCGACACAGATATTGAGGATAAATTTATTAGTAAGTACATTAAACAGTAGTGTAGAAGCATAGACACATCGTGCACATAGTGGGCTGTGCACATGGAACAATCTCCCTGCAAACAGGATCCAGTCCAGAATCTCTCCTATTAGTACTCAGTTCTGCAAATACTTGAGTATATTAAAAATCTACCCATTGCAGCAATGAGTCACAGAATAAAGACACCTTGTATGTCACATTACTGTATATGAACTTCTCAAGTGACTGCTTTTATGAGCTCTCTTCGAATATGTATATTCCCAACATGGGGCTAGAAATCCACCTCTAAGTAGGCAGTGAATGTCTGCAGCATGGTCATCTTACAGGTATGTATCAGGCCACATGGTGGGAGAGGGTCTGCAAAGGCCTGAGGAAGTAAGACAGGAGAAAAATAATTTATGGTGCCGAAGAAGAATTGAGGACACACACTTTCACTATGTTAGAAGGTGTCTTTGGGAAAGAAAGATTTGGCTTGGATTAAATTTTCTTCTGGGCTGGGTTTGGTCCTTGAACTGTAGGTTGGCCAGTCCTAGTCTAATACGACCTTTTTATTTAATATTCCTATGTGTTAAGTATGTATTATGTAATGTATTATTGTGCTATTTCAAAATGCAGCATGCATGAGATTTTTAAAACTTAATATTGGCCCTTTTGCTCTAAAGCCGTGTCCAAATTCAAGTGCAGACAATTTGCAGGTCCGTTACACAGAAGTTGGCTAAATGAAACACAGTAATTTGGAAGTTGCATGTCAGTGTTAGCAGCTTGTAAACTCTGATTAGTAGTGTAAGCTCTTAGTTCAGGTATGCTCTTCACTTGACTGACTGCAGTAATTCAGGTTGGAGTAGGATCTGTCAGTTCAGAGCATGGGCAGATTAGATGGCTGGCAAGACACCCTCCAGGCAGTTAACTGAAGTCCAGTTCCTGTTGTCATGGTACTGTGTTTTTGTTTTGATTTGTCTATATGCTGAAAGTAATTTTTTTTATCTCTTCAGTGCACACAACCTCTGAAATAAATATAAAAAAGAAAAGAAAGAGGACTACTGGGAAGGAAATTAAAGAAGACATTGAGAGAAAGAAAAAAAAGAAAAAACAGTATCAGCCAAATTACTTCATTTCTCTTCCAATTACTAATCCAGAGGTGAAATTCTTTATTATACTGATTTGGTATAAGCAGAATTATTTGAACAGTTGCATATGTTTGTAAGAAGAACAGTGTTTGATCTTGAGCAAAATAGTTTTGTTTTTTTTTTCCAGGTAGTTTTAAAGGAGTATTAGAAGCCTATTCAAAGAATAACTTTATATTATGTAAGATTTTTGTGAATAAAATTGCCTACCTGAAAGAGAGTAGGGGAAGAAAATGTTTTTATTCAGTTTGTGGGTCTTATGGGTTTCACATTATTTTGCCTGAAGCTAGCTTTGTACTGTTCCAGTGTTGCTTATTTTGTCAGTTACTTAGAAAAAGGAAGAGAGACATTCCTATTTACTTTAATAAGAAAATCCCTAGCAATATTTTTACCTCTCCTTATAGATAGGAATTTGTATCTCTTACTGTTTTAACTAGTCAGTTTGTACTTTAACATTTTCCATCTTATTTAAAATTCAAACAGTCCATTGTTTTAGTGAGGTAATATTCAAATGGATTCAAGAAGTACAGAGAGCTCTTTAAGAAAATGCATTTTCTTGTAATAACACAGGTTGTCTCATTTGGACAGTAAACTGAAATGATTTCTTGCATGCTGCAGGATGCCTGGTGCAGCTTTGATACTTTTTGTGTCTGCAAACAAGGGAAGTAGATACATAATGTTAAATCAATCAGTTTGCCACCATTTCCAAATTTAGGTGTATTTTTTAATACCAGAAGCTATCTCAAGTGTATTTTAACACATCTTACAGCTATACTATCTGTTCTCTGACAAAGTCAAATATTAAAAAATCCAAAATGAAAATAAACCAATGTAGGTTTGAAAATGACAGTGCAGTCTTTGAATCTGTAAAGCATACTGTGTGAAGAAGAGATTGCAGGGGTAGTTTCATAAGATCCAGGATGGCCTGACACAAATATAGTGGGAGATCTTTCGTGCCATCTTACTCTGAAATACCTTTTCTTCCTGTCTGTTCCATGATTTAACAAGTGCAAGAATAACGTAGGGTTTGTATAATCTGATAATTGAGATTTCCTGCTTGCAGTTGTTATTATGGCTGGTTAAATGGCTGGTTGAGTGGAAAAATCTTAACTGTGCATGCTTTTATATATATCATGTATTTAGCCTTATATAATTTACAGAGGTAAAGGAACAATCATACTGAATCTGAGTGTTTGGGAATTCCAGGACTTTGCTAGAAAGTTTTGTTTATACTTGCCTCCTTAAATGTAGAGTTGTTCTGAAACACAAAATACATGTTGGAATTTGCATGAGCAACATTAGCAAAAATTTAGACTTGAGACACCTGGATTCTCAATAGCCAGAGGGAATCTGATAATTACTGGTAGTATTTCAGTTAGTAATGAGAGAACTTTCTTTTTTGAGCATCTGATTTTATTCTACTGAAGTGGTTTAGGCATTAGCACTCTTTCTTTATATTTTATGTAGCAGTACAAGTTTTACACAGAATCATTTTGTAATAAGGTATGTATCTGGACTATATAATGAACTTTTCCTCTTGGAAATTAAGCACTTTAATTTTTTTTCCCTTTTTTCATTTTAATTATGTGTTGAATCTTCTGAAATAAAATGTGGTATACCATTCATCTTAAATTTATCTTAAACTTGTGCAAAAATAGTGAAATGGATGATTAACATTGAATCTTTTTCTTGTAAATTTTTTTAAAGCTGTGTTTCATCTGATTAAACCACTTGGTCAGTTTACCTTTCAGCATCCTCCAGTCTTGCTTATAATTAATCTGTCAAATCTTTAAAGTTTACAGTCTTTATATTCACTTACCAATAGCATCCTTGCAGTAAGCAGAACTAAGTTATTACTCTTCAGAGTAACATATGCCATGTAATGAGAGAAGGGGCCTTGAAATCAGAATTCGAGGCCTTATTTTGGAGCCCTTTTTAAAATAATCTAAGGAGGAAATTGTTAAGTATGATCTGCCTTCTGACATTTCTGTAAGTTAGAAAATATCAAATTAAAAGAAATAGCATGATAGCAGTTGATACGTAACAAAACTATAAGGTAACATAAGTAGCAGGTTAAATAGCAATTCAAAGTTTTCGTTTATGCAGTAGGTCATAACTAGTTAGAGGGGATGGAAGAGTCCTATTTCACTTAATTAAAATTCAGCACACTCAACTGTCAATTGCACCTTATTGAAGAAAACAGAATGAATCTGAAGTTTTATTAAGCATTATGATGGCACAGGTAGGCTACAGCTATTTGGTTGCATTTTGACAACGTAACTTCTGGGCAAACATTTTAAAAATAAACTTTGAAATTCACAAAAAATACTTGATTTTTTTTTTTTATTAATTCCAAATACTGTAGGTTGTGTAGAATAATGTCACTTTAGGCAGACAAAATTAACCTACTGTCTTCAACAGAAATTTTGCCTTTATTAGAAAGGCAGCTTATTTCATACTTTCTTGGCAGGTTCAGCAGTAGCTTGTCTCTGAAACTGCTGTCCATCTTTGGAATTAATCCTGTTCCAAAGATAATATTATTTGTTACGTTATTAGCTTGATTTCCTAGTGGATTTTATACAGATGTGAGCCTGCTTATGTCTTTGTGTTGTTGTAATCCCTCTGGGGTTTTGTGGGTTTTCAGCCTTTACACCAAAACTCATTTATCTGTTAGATCTTTGCTTACCATGCTTTAAGATGTCACTCATTTTGTCAGATGGTTAAGGTTATTGGATTTAATTTAATTTCCAGTAACATATTCAAGAATTGTTGAAGATTTTTTGTTTTGTTTTGTTTGGTGTTTTGTGTTGTTTTGATTTATGTTATGGTCTGGTTTTTTTTGTTGATTTTTTTTTTTTTTAATCACTACAATAAAACTATTATAATGGCAAGCACAGTTAACATTTTGTATGCAATTTATAAAGCAGGTATAGCCATACAAATGATTTTCAGCAAACAATATGCAATTCAACTAATTTTAAAGAAAAAGACTGAAGTTTGAACTGTGTACACGTTGTATGTAATTTCATTAAAATATGTTCAAAGAGAATATATAAATTATATCTGTATTGGGTAGTATAATCAGAATTCTAGATCAAGTATCTCTACAAATTATTTACTAGATATTCCTGTTTTGTATGATCCTATGTGCTTGATCCTGAAAAGTGTCTTTTTCCAGACACTTGTCTGCACATAGGATCACACAAGTTTAGCAAAGCAGGCAGAGAAGGTCTGTGAAGAAGCTTTTTACTTGGATTAATGGCAGTATAAAACTGATTAATCTCAGTCTTTTCCGTGAATTTATCATACATGTGGAAGCAGACTCCTATTAAGACATGATGAGGAGTGTCCAGTGATTTATTAATCACTTCATTTGTACCCACTTTGGGTTTACTTGGCTCAATTAATACAACTTTGTCAGAGGATAAAACTTTCTTCTGCTAGAATGGTTTTTACATAAAAGTTTGATTTCAGTTTTGTGTATTTTCTTTTCACTTGCATGATGAGATACAGTAATTGTAACTGCTAACTGTTGTTTCTGTGCCTTTCTTCCCAGATTAATAGGAGTATTCAGGCTGTCCAAGATGCAGTAATACAAAAGGATCAAAGATTTTCCAAAGCAATGGTTCACTCTGGCTCATTGCATGTCACCATGTTTGTGATGCATTTATCCAGTGAAGAAGAAATTAGCATGTAGGTATTTGGTGTTAAATTAGGCATATACAAATATTCTTGCTGGAGGAGTTCATAAAAAGGGGTTTGTAGAAGGGGTAACTGATGGTTATTTTTTGCAATACAGGGCCTTAAAGTACTAGGATTACTGAATATTTAATTCTTCTTGTTCTTAAAATGCTAATCTTAATGTTAGTAATTTTCATAATTTACAGTATGTCATGAGCTCTGAGCTATGATTTTTTCCATTGCATTTTCCTTATTGTGTGCTGAACTTGCATTCACAAATCTCATGTTTGCTGAGGTAATTATTTTAAAACAGTGTTTTTTTACAGGGCACACTGAGCAGATTATCAGGGGAATTTTCATAGTCTAGCTAATCTTATAAGCCGAATTAGTAATAGTTGCTAAAAGACTTCCATGAAATAAACCTTAGCTCCAAGGTTTTTTATGCCTCATGCTGTTATAGGTTTGCTGCTTTTTTTTTTAATGTTCCTAAATTAATATGCTCAAAATTCAAGTACACTTAAAAGAGAGGTGGCTATTAGGCCTTATCAAAAGTGCAGTTTTTATGCTACTTCAGTGACATAGCTGATTTTTTTAATCACATAAAAGGTAGAAACGTTGTGGAAAGATATATTTATTATTATATAATGATGTCTGTCATGTCTAGGATGGGAATACTTGGTTTATAAACTGCAGTTCTCTGGTTATGTTACTATTTTTCACAAGCCTACTTTAATGTACAAGTTCAGTGGTTGATACACAGTTACTCAGACTTCTAAGTCTGTCTATACAGCTGTAATTTATAAATGTTCAGAATAATAATTTACGTGTCTAGTTGTAATTTTGAAATGAAAACAAACTACATTTAATAGTCCTACTTTACACAGACTTTCTTGACAGTTTTTGGTTAGATGTAGTACGTAATGGCTTGCATATGTGATGTCTCTATATTCACATATTATAATTGCAGAATTGATATTGCAAACACTTTGGTAACTAACAGAATACTATGTGAAGTGCTGATAAATGGCCTGGCATTGTAAGAACATCTGGGAATCCTCTATTGGTTTTGTGTCAGTTTTGTAGTGAATTGCTAATGAATTAAAATTCATCATATCCTTATCAGTCTGTGAGAGAGAAGCCTTGTGGTTTCATCTCCCCCAGATGTGTTCTTTAAGAGCCCCTCCATCCTATATATATGTGTATATATATATATACATATATATGTATATATCTTACTGGCTTTCTCTGCAGTGTTAGCATGCATGTGATCCCTGTACTGAATTACCTAGATCAAATACTGAGTAAGTGCAGTGGGACATTGCTTTGGTTATGGTACAGTTACAAAATAATGTGTCTAATAAGCATATGTGGAATATTTTTTTCCTCCAAAGGTTTGGCTGTTAAAGTGCAGATTGATCATAAGAAAGTGAGAATTCAAGGCAGAACATAAGGATAATTTGGTAGTCAAGGGCATGCTTCTAATAAGGAGTATTTTAGCTAAAAATATTTAACACACCTAAAAATAACGACATACAGCAGTATATCTAAATCAATTGCCCTGCTTGTTTTTGACGCTCATTTCCTTGAATGCTATAATCTTGAGGACTCTACACTCTTTACTCTTCTGTGAGGATGCAAGTCTGTCAGCAACCTTGTCTCCAGTGGTCTGATCTAGAGGGAGAGAAACAGGTAGCCAGGAACAGAGAATATAAAGGAAAGCAAAGGATATTACATCCGCTAGGCTCTAGGCTCTCTCTTCTCTCCATGAGCCTTTTGTCTCCTGGGGTAGGCACATCAGCTTCCCTCTGCCCTTCTTGGTAAGCAGACTGTACTAGCACCTGAGCATTGGTGAGAACAACCACTGACTGCATGTCTGAGATTATTTTAAAAAGCGGTTTGAAGCATGAACTTTTTAAAAAGGGATTGTGAGAGGATATCTTGAAGACAAATATGCCTCCTCATAAATAATTTTTAAAAGTCCTAAACTGTGTATCAGACAAAGATTCTCAAATTCAGTATACTCTGCTACTCCTAGAATTCCTCCTCAGCTTTCATTGTCTGACTGCCACCCAAACACTGACTTACAGAGTTCTTCTTTGCCCCTCCTAGCAGAACTCCACAGTCAAGGCACCCATGATTTTGTCCTCTAGTCAGTAGCAGCTTCTTCAGATTCACCCCCTTCCCTGGCCAGATGGCTCCTATATGAATGTAGCTCAGATATCTTCAGGTATTCTGGATTATGTTTTCTATTAGATGGAATTCTGCTTTCTGTTTTAATCTTTTGGGAGAAATTGCAGATTAAAAAGTTAAATTTTGGTTTTTTTGCTTCACGATTTTTTGGTGGCAGGTTAATGGGAAGAAACCAAGATCCAGGCTGGCAAAAGGACTTGTGTGTAATGTAGGCTGACAGTAATCCCTCAAATAAAGTGCAGGTAGTCAACTGGATATCAGAGAGTTCGCAGATCCTTAGGCTTGGATCCATTAAATTACTTAGATATCTACAGTTTTTCTACTGTGTTTGCACAATAATGCCTCTGTCTATACAGCAATGAAATGTGTTGAATGCTATTTGAAGTCAAAATGCGTGATAAGAATGTGCTAAACATAACATTCAATTCAGCACAAAGCCCTTTGTACAGTATTTTAGTACATACAGCTTTCACCCTGAAAATGATAGATCTGTATTCCAGGCCACTCTTTCTAAGGGAAACCAGACCTGCAATACCCATGCGAGTTTCCTGACTGATTTGCTGTGGTCTAGCCTTCATGAATACACTTCACATCTCTCTTTGTAAGACTATATGAAATCAAGAATGTGAGATTTTAAAAACCATAAAGAAAAGCAAGCGCTCCCTTCAGGAAAAGAAGTTCTAGTCCTATGCTAACTCCATGCATAGTCATGTGATCAGGTACTAGAAATCAGGATACCTGCCTTCACAGTAAATGCCTTCATTACCAGACCATAGTGTCAAGTTCTTCTTCCTTCTTATATGTCAAAGACTCTGTGAATCTAACCTTTAAATTATAAATAAGAGAGATGGAAGGATTCAGTTTGGCTTTTTTTTTTTTTTTGCAAGGTTACTTTTTCTAACATTATCAGAATTAACAATACAGAAATTTCCTAAAAAAAAAAAACTACTTAAAACTTAAATGTCATGGTGTTAACATCACAACAATGCAGAAAAAAAAAACAGGCACTGCTTTTGTAATCCTACTTTGTATTCACTTAGAGTATTCTGTTTAAGGCCTTTTTTTTTTTTTTTTAATTCCCTTTCTCCACTTTGGAGCAAAATACTTGTAAACTTTTTTGTTGTCCCTGAGGGTTAGTTGTAACTACTGTTTGGCATCGTAAATTCTATTTGGTATGAAATAACAAGAAAATAGCACTGTTGTTTTTGTTACTATTGACTTCAGTGGAAATGTTTGTGCATTATTCTTAGAAAGCAATTGTTAGATGTTATAAAGTGACTGATAGAATACAAAAATACAAAATACGCTATCGTGAGAGGATAGCTATTCTTCTAAATATTTTAGTGTATACAAGATTATCTATTAAATAAAAAGAACTAAATCTTAAGTGACATAGTGCTAAACTGAAAACACACTCCACTCTTTAAATTCACCTCTCATAGACCTTATCAGGTGGAGCTGACGTGGTCAGTGAGTTCTCCTGCACATCCTAAAGTATGGAAATACTTTGTTCAGCTGGGGATCAGGGCTTTCCATGACTCTCTTGTGTACTAGTTCTAAGATGCAAAAAAATCCAGAGATTGGTTTTAGATATTTGCATAATTCACTACTTGGAAACCTGCTGCAGTCTGACACAGAGTATTTGAAATACCTTTGGAGTATTAGGTTTGGAGCAATTTTCAGGTTCATGTGAGTAAATAAACCTACACATGATTACCTGAGAAGTAATCTGACAGGTATAATAAATATTAGATAATGGGTTCAAAGGGTTGTTGTGGTTTAAGCCCAGCTGTAAATCTACCATGTAGCCATTAGCTCACTCCCCCTCTTCTTCCCCCTGCTTCTGGAGGGATGGGGAGGAGAATTGAAAGAATGTAACTCCCGCCGGTTGAGATAAGAACAGTCCAGTAACTAAGGTATAACACAAACCAGTGCTGCTACCGCCAATAATAATAATGATAAAGGAAATAACAAGGGAAGAGAATACAACTGCTCACCACCTGCCAACCAATACCCAGCCTGACCCAGCAGTGATCTAGCCCTTCTGAGTTACTACCCCCAGTTTATATAGTGGGCATGATGTGCTGTGGTATGGAATACCTCGTTGGATAGTTTGGGTCAGGTGTCCTGTCTCTGCTTCCTCCCAGCTTCGCCTGCTCCCTGATAGAGCATGAGACTCTGAAAGTCTTTGGTCTGACTAAACGTTACTACAGCTAAAAACATTGGTGTTATCAGTGCTATTCCCAGGCCGGAAGTCAAAACCACGGTACTGCACCAATTACTAAGAAGGAGAAAAATGACTGCTACTGCTGAACCCAGTACAAGGGTCTTGAAGTACAGCACATATGGAAGATACAGGAACAGGCTTGTTTAATGGTAATAAAAGGATAGCTAAGTGGCAGAGATTATGCTGAAAGGAAAATATCTTTGCTAAGGAACAAGTAATAGCATTGTTGTTTAAAGTGACTATATAGGATATAAAGTACTTTGAGGCTGTAGATTAAAGCTGCATAAAAAAACACAGGAGGACTACATCAAATAAAGGTATTTTATTGTGTAATCCACCTTAACACCTTTCTTATCTTGGCCTAGGTTTCAATTAAATGCATAGTTCTCATCAAGAGTCCATCTTTTAAAACACAGTGGAAATGTGTGTAGTGTTATTTGTAACTGTACAGGCTTAAAGACTATAATGTAGTCTGCTTAAAAATCAGTGATGGCTTTCATCCAGCTAGGGCAGAAAAAGTGAAATGAACTCTCTTGAACGTTTTTAACCTGTTACTGCCATCTAGCGTTCAAAAAGTAAGGATAGGTTTAGTGAAAATTCAGTTTCTTTCAGAAGAATTAAAAACTCTGAGCGTGTGAGAGCACTTTAGAAGACACTAAGAATGCTTATATGTTTTTTATTTAGCAAGTGAATCACTTCAAGTGCAAATATTTCATGTAGTCATGCAAACACTTAATGTGGCTAATAAAATTATAAAAAAGCTACCAAGCTTGTGCCTCTTTCCTAAGTTACATGTACATTATGTGTGCGTGCTACTTATCCCTTAAAGCAAGTAAGCGTCCGTTTAGAATACTACTTCTTTTAATAATCAGGAAGTTCCTGATACCTCAGCTGAAAAAAAAAAATGAAAATTAATGAAAAAAGTTAATTACTTTAAGAATGGAAAACCAAGGGCTTTCAAGTGAGAATCTTATTTAAATGAGATGCACAGAGTAATCACTGATGCACTGTCATTGTCATATGTAGTCATGTTGAGGACTGAGATGCACTCTTTTGAGGAATTACAGCTGTTGACAGGTCTGCCTTATTATTTCTGTGGGTTTACAGCTGGGTGTATGAACTAATTTACCTTTATAAATGGTAATAATACTGAGTGCATTGGCAGGAAGTAGTGCAAAAATATGTGAGTAGATAATAAACTGATAGTGATAAAACTTTGTGATTTTATTATTTTTTTTTTTTTTTAGAATCATAGAATAATGATTACTAGCAATGTAAACAACTTTCAAATAGATATTTTCTTTCCTCTTGACAGAGCAGTTGGTGCTCTTTCAGACAGCAAGGATTTTGTAGAAGATCTCCTGAAAGGAAAAACTGTGGATTTGTCTTTTCAAGGAATTCATCACTTCAAAAATGAAGTTGGATTCGTGAAGTTGGCAGAAAATGATCATACAGCTATACTTAGAGAAATAGCAGGTACAACTTGTCAATCTAGTTTAAATGCTTTAAAAATGTTTCAGCAACCTAGATGAGAATGGAGCACAAAGATAAGTTGGTGCTAATTTAGTCAACATTAATTTACCTTAATGTTAATGCTACATAACAAATTTCCCAGCATAGTTCAAAAAGATATTAATGAATTACAGGCAGTACTGTTCAATGATATCTTTATATTTAGTAAATGTAAAAAACACAGTAGTTGTAGATGGATATAAAGATTATATTCTACCTTGTTTTGGTCCAAGTACCATCTGCTGTTTCTCAGCTGGTATTTGTACCCCTTTCAGTTTTTATATTGATACTTCCTGACTTTGAGAACTTTATCCTTGATACATCTTACCTGGCTTGCAGAGTTACATAATCCTCTCACTTGTGTTTATTCTGAGTAGAGCACTGAAGGACAGTGATGTTTTCATCTTTCATGACCTGGGGAGTCTTTTAAGTTTGTGTTTCAAGCATGTTACACATATCACTCTTAAATCTCAGTCAATTAATTCTGACTTACCACTCCCACATGCGTAAGTTTATATACAGACACACACACGTGTGTGTATAGGTGTATGTATGTACTTTATGCGTATGAAACAAATGCAATAATAATATAATCATGAAATGTACTTTTATAGTTCCATATATGTATAAAGTAAAATCTGAACTTTCTCTGCACCCCTGGAGGATAGGGGCCATTCAGGAAAAGGACAGGATATATCTGCCAAAGTTGGATTTGATGCTGCTGCTGCTTTAGCTTGATGATTTATTTTTTATTTTTTTTTTAAGCAGTTGTGGAATCAGTATTAATTACCTTCCTGTAGCAATTAGGAAGTGATTGAAAGATGTGGCAGAAACATGCTACTATGAGAGCAAAACTCTCAGTTCTGTCTTGCCACTGGAGCTAAAGCTACTGCCTTTGCAGTCAGATAAAATGCATCCAAAGATACAGTTCAAGTCAGTAGGAGTCTATAAATTAAAAGGTGTATAAATATCAGCTTAGAAACAGCTCTCAGTACCAGGACCAAACCAAGGTGGAATGGAGATTTTATCTGTCTATGGGTCTATACTTAAAATATATTGTTTACAGATCCTAAATAAAAATTCTCAGAGAACAGTACCAATTGTAATTCATTGGTGTCCTTTAAAACTATCCTGACAATTCCAACTATTCCTTGGAAAAGTTTCTTTAAAAGAGTTTTTCAGTATTGATGAATTATCTTTTGTGCTCTGAGGAATGTGAGGTCACACCATTTTTTAATAGTGCAATAACCCATGTAGGACATTTTGCAGAGTGGCAGTGACTGCTGATGTCATGCTACCTCTTTGCAGTCCAATACAGAGGAAAAATGGGGAAAGTCTTTATTATTAATACAGTTTTTTCTCTAACAATTCATTAGTTTAATTTCTGAAGTGCCTTTAGAAAATATTTAGTATTTTTTAACTTAGGTTTTAAAGAACAATTGAAGAGTGTGGGTTTTTCAGCTTACTAAATTGCTTATACTGTTACTGGGGAATGCTTTATTATTTTAAGCAGTTCTTGATAGCAGTGTATTTCTAATATTCAGTGTGGTAGAAATGGAATGATTGTTAGAGTTCCAGAGAGGCTTCAGTTGTCAAATAATCCCATAATTATTTCCAAGATTGAATCTATCAAGCATTTCTTCAGTCCTTTGGACAATATGCTTCCTCATCCTTGCCTTCGAGTTTGTCTTTACATTTCTTTGAGGGCGACAGAATATTGTGTATTTGTTGCAGTTTGCTCGGGAATAAGGGTTACCCGAGGCAGGGTGAGGGTTACCCGTGGTGACGAAGAGTCCAGAGGATGATGGCGGAGCAGTTAGTCGACTCAATATGAGTGATAGAACAAACTCCATTTATTCCGCTACAAACCCGTATTTATACAC
>JASSUY010008589.1:0-17154 GCA_032466535.1 Forpus xanthops
CTCCCAGCGCCGTAATAAAGAATACCTGCTTGTCAACTAGAAAACTTTGTTGGCAAGTTTGTTACTGGAGTTTTCTCCTAATCAGCTAGCATAGCTTTGTTATCACACAAGCGCAGTTTGTGTCTACCTGAGTGGAAAGTAATACACCAGCTTGGTATCTCCAGCTTGGAAAGCAGGAGATGTTCAAGAAACCTGTTGAGGACCTTAAAATGATATGATGTGGCCTGTGGTCCTTGAGAGGATCATGGCAGCCTTGTATCTTGTGAGTGGAACAGCAGGAAGGTCGTGCTGTACTACACAAAGCTTCCACGTAGCCATATCCTTCTCCACACACAGGCCTGTTTCCTCTCATCATTAATCCATTCTTTTCTGAGGAAGCGATACCTAAAATGTTGCATCCCTCTGTGCTTTCAGGGCATTTTGGGCTCAGGGCTGGCACTGAAGGTCCAGGAGCAGCATCGTCAAAAGCATTTTGAGAAAAGAAGAAAGCCAGCAGCTGAACTCATCCAGGTTTGCAGCTACTTATCCCCTCCTTCATAAAGTCTTGCCTATGAAGACTGCTACATCATATTAACAAGGGCAACCCCTTCCCAAATTCTCATTTCCCACTGCAGGAGGTGAGAAGCTGTGTTTATTGAGGAGTTAGGGTGTTTTTCCACATTGAGCAAGATAAGCCAGAGGTCCTTGCAGTTTCTGAAGCGTCTTTCAATTCCCAGAATACCTTTCAGAAGAACAGTGCCTATAGTGTCTTCAGTGTCTTTTCTCATCTGCCAGCTTCTGGAAACCAACCAACTTCTGCATTAGCATCACAAAATCACAGAAAACAAGCTGTCGAAAACATATTCTTCCCAGAATCCGGGTTTTGTCAGTTCCTTTTCAAGGGTGTTTTTATGTGCAAACAAAGTTAAGTTGTAATTGATGTGAAAGCAGCAATAGAAATAACACAACAGACAAGTGACTTTTTCAACCAAGGCAAATGATGTAAATACTATGTGTGATTTGTAAAAACTGAAACACGGCCTGGATTTTCTGTTATATCAATGGACTATCAGAGGATTTGATGGGAAGAGACTCCTTAGCTTACTTGAACATCAGTTACAGCCTTTACTACCAATTCAGAAAATGAAGCTTAAAATTGCTAGTTCAGGGGCTGACAAATTTGACAGGAATTACTTGTACTAAGTGTGGAGCTCACCCTGATGGTAGTGAAATCAATGGCAGCATTTCCTTAGAGGAGCAGAGAAATGCTCTGTGATATCAGATGGAATCGTTATTGTTGTTCAGGACTGCTCAGGATCAAACCAGTCCTCAGGAAAACAGGCTGAGTGGGGTATTATGCTTTTCTCATTAAAACCACTCATTAGCAAACAGAATGGGCTGCAGGGATGAGCTGTGAATTGAATTCACCTTTTAAATTAAAGCATCTCCACTTAGCAGGAGCTAATTTAGCTACAGTGGTTTTAGGTATGTGCTCAAAGGATTTTGATTAGAGCTAAATGCTGCAATAGAAAACTGCTGAGCAAACTTTCCTGTGAGGATACACTAGGTAGTGAACCAGCTTAAGCCAGAAATAGTGGACAAATCCAGCAGTGATTGAAGCTCTTTTAGGAGAATAAAACAAGTTTAGTCAAACATAATGTCTTGTTGACATTGGTAGTTCTCTCCATGTCCCGGTTCTTTTAACAGCCCTCCCAGTGCCATAATCCAGTGTCAATAATTTATCCATATAGTGGCACTCATTAAGTATGATTGATGGGTAACTAATCTCTAGGTAATCATTCAGGTGCATTGTTATGTTCTTTGAAGCAATCTGGCTGCTGTCAGCCTGGGGAATAGCTTTACCTAACACTATTTACTTTCCCTTGTAATTCAGGCTGCCTGGAGATACTATGCTACTAACCCCAACAGGATTGATCTAGTTGCTACCTGGAGGTTTTATGAATCAATTGTATCATTTCCATTTTTCAGGTAAGTGCATAGTCTACCTCCCTATTTTCTGTGAAGCAAAAGGATGGGAAGCATAGACTTTATATAGATCAGTGAAGCTTTTGTAGGTAACAGATCATTGCCAGTTAACTTCCTCACTGACAATGAAAAACATGCTTTTGGCTTCTGGATCCATTTTCCTTCCCTTGGTGGGACATACTGGGGCACATGGATTGCATAATCAGTGGTTCTCATGTTGGCATTAAACAGAGAAGGCTGCATCACCATCACCTTCCATTTGTAAGAGGAGTTTATCCCTCTGAAAATCTCAATTTCTCCCTCTGTAATTTTGATCCTGATAAAGTTTTAGCCCTGGATTTCAGAGGTGCCTGTACTTCTCACACCCTCTGTGATGCAGTCATGTATTTTAAGTTATGGGCTATGCAGAAAAAGTTTAGTTTTCCTTCTTTACCTCAATAGATGTGTGAATTTTGTTGTCCACAAAGGTGACCATGGCATGTGAACATAATTAGTGCTTGTTAAAGGCTTCTCTTTTGGCAATACTAATTGCTAAAAGGGATAATTCAGTGAAGGACATCCAAAACGTGTTTAAAACTGTTTTCCACTAAAACTATTCACTGAAGGTTCACAATGGAACTTTTCTGAGGAGTTGGGGTCATGATTTTATTTTAATCACCACTTCTGAGTTCAGTGGAAAGCATTCCATACCTAAATACACTCAGACTTAATGGATGCTTATGTTTATGAATGAGGCTGTCTGATCCTCGTTTTTCTTGTCTTTCAAGCAGGTGCTTTCCTCACTTTGAGGTTTTAACAAGTTAAAGTGTCTGCCCTATGAAACCAAGACTTTTAGCTATAGACTAGCAATGGGCATTACTTATCCAAGTTTATGCTTAAACTTCCATTCTGGACCTGAAATTATGCCTCATTCTGGGAAAAAATGTACCCTTAAACTACTGCTCAGCTCAGGGGACTCCACATATAAGTTGTGCTCAATGAGCTAATACAACTGTAGCTGCTGGTCAAAATTGAAGAAACATTTCAGGCTCCTACCTTCACAAAGAGCGAACTAGAAATGTTAAATCTTCCTTTGTTATATTGACAATGTATTCCTTTAGGACTAATTTCATATATGTCAAAAAGGAAATCTCAAGAAAAAACACCACAAATGTTTAATTGAGGTTTAGTGTATTTCGTTTTTTTTATTCCTTCTCATGCTCTATGTAGTCACAAATTCTTCATTGCAGAGTCATTTCTAGAGGGATTCTTGACCTCAGGCTTTGTTCAGAAATAATTCTCAGGCTCGCCTGGAGTCTAGGTTCATTATTGTGACTTCAGGCTTGTTTGTTGAATGTAGGTTCTTCTGTGATTCAAATGCGATCTGAAATTTAAGAGGTACTTTGCAAATAAGGTCTTGGGAGAGAGGTCAATGGAGTTCACTTCTCACCAAGGTCTGGATTGCCAGACTAAGCAGCACAGATTGGTTTCAGGAACCTGTATCGCTTTCTTTGTTTTATGGCTAGTTGAAAATGCAGCATTTAATCTGCTATCACAGAACAAAAGAGGTATAAACTATTAGCAAGAGATTTGCAATTTATGATTAAAAATTTGCTGAATTTATTATGTAATTATGCTCTCCTTGTTTTCTTGTAATGCTTCCTCTCTTCTATAAAAGGAAAGAGCAATTGGATGGCACTGCGAGGTACGTAGCTGCCATTATTATAGCCTTGTTTTAACACAGTTGTTGGAGGATGCTGGTTCAATGGTTCTTTGTGGATTCATGAGCTGTTAACCAAAATAAGCTACTAACACTACAGGTAGCCACTAAAAATGATTAACCAATCCATTTCCTAATTGCTTGCTTTTTTTCCCAATGTAACAATGCAGCTAAAATACTAATCATATAAATGCAGTGTTGCTTGCAGATTGTCTGTAAACAGCTTTATTGTTTGTTATGATTAATCATAGTCTATATTTCTTCTGATCCATGTCAGAAACCCAGGATTTAGCATCCAGATTGTTCTGAGATGACTTTAAAGTTCTGCTTCATGTTATTGCTTAACAGTCCTGTACAGAGCAATGTTGCCATGTAAGGGATCAAGTCTGTGTCAATTCACCATGTGCAAAGATTTCTGGACAGTAAATACCAAGATGGATCCACAGCACAGCCAATGTCTCTGGCAATACTAGAAAAATTACATTAGGTTTGAGGCTTTGGTCCCACCCCTGCTGAAACAGATGGTAAAGTTCCCAGATGCTTTGAGAGAATTTACAAGCAGAGAGAATGAAGGGCTCGTCAATCCTAATACTGGTCAGTCACTGAAGACTACAGCAGAGCAGTCACTGCCAGTCAGCCTGCAAGGTCTCAGATGGAAATGGTATATTTATAAGCCCCTCCAGCTAAGTTTCAGATTTAAAAGCACATAAAATAATTCAACTTCTTAGGCTGAAAACAGGAAAGACTTATTGCTAAACTGCTATCAATGGACACAATGAAAGCCAATAACAATTAAAAGGATGAATAGCTCCTCAGACCTGCACTTAAGCTATTTCTATTTGCATCCCCATTTACAGCACAGAGAAAAAAAAGCAAGAATTATAGCAAAACTTGAAAGCTGTTAGCAGTGAAGCCTGGGTTCCAGACCCTGTCCTGGTGAAAAGTTATCTTTTTCTTTTTGTTTTTAAGCATTTCATGCAACACATGACAGCTTCAGCAAAGGAAGTGGGGAAAAACATTCACACTTGTGGTTCTGCTATGAATGTTTGGGTTTCAAATCTCCTTTAACAGAGAAGAAAAACCTATCCCAAGTTTTCTTACTATACAGGCAAGTGATGTAGTGCTGAATTATTTGGAAAAGATATGCCTTCCCCCTCCTGTCACCATCATCATGAGCTAACCTGCTCCTCTTCAAAGACTGCCTATATGGGAGTTACCTAGTTTGTGAACCCCTATGAATCTTGAGAACTGTACATCCATGTCATTGCCCAGGCTAAGCAGTCATGAGCAAGCTCAGTTGTATTAATGTAGGTGTCTGGAGATTTTAGCCATCTCCAGTTTGGCAGCAGCTGAATTTTGGCGTTTAATATGTAGGAGAGAGTTTAGGATCTGAAATCCTTTTTGAGTATGTATCTCCATACATTAAGCCAAAACATGTTCTGACTCAGATGCAGCAGCAGATTAAAAATAGGCAAGAGAATGATTGCTGCAGTTTGCTGTTGGTCACAGCCTCACTCGAGAAGCTCCTGCACCTGCAGTGGCAGAACAGTTTGTAAAATAGCTTCTGAGTTAGTGTATCCTTAAGGTCAGTAGAAGTCATTTTATGTTGATGCACTGGATTATAAATGGAAAAGAATGACTCACAGCTCAAAATCTGTTAAACTGTAATCCCAAGGCCCCTTTTTGTAGTTGGATAGATCTTGATTTTATGTTGTGACATATATATAATAACCTTCAGCAAATTAATCAGTAAACCTGCATTGGAGTTTTCCTGTTAGCAGGAATATGTTTGTGGAAGTAAGCAGTCAATTAAAGGGATTGGAAACCCTCCAGGTAAACAGACAAATGATGGTACTTGTGGGAGCATCCGCTGACTTCAGTAGACATGGGACTGAGCCATAAAATCTGGTTGTTTTGACAGTACCACCTCCCATCTTTCATAAAACTCTTATTTACAGAACAGAAAATTAAAAAAAAATCATCTTCCTCCTACAATGATTTAGTATAGAAAGTATTACTCATACTTCATTGCAGTTTGTGTTTAACTCTCTATTGAAATAAATGAGCAATAAGGGAACACAGTCCTACGGGAGAGAACAACCCATGAGTGCACTTAGCCTCCAGGTTCTTGTATTTGTGCAATACTTAATGGGAAAGCTGTAGTAATAAACAGTTTTGCCTGAATAGTGATTGATAAAGGTGAGAGAAGAGTCGGTCCAAAGCTTGCCCAGAAGAGTCAGGAAAATTTACTAGTTAATAAACTAGAAATAAGGCCTCCCTGTGTGAAAATTTGAAGATGGGTGGCACTTTCAGCAACAGTTTCTATTCAGTGGTGTGAAAGCTCTTTAGAAACTAAACAGTAATGGAGTTAAATTCTATGAGAGATCCTTCTAGGATCAATCCTTGGAAGCAGGAGTTGGCACCATGACAAAGTCACAGGTAGATGCAGCTTCTTGCTGTTCTTAGGCCACTTGGGAAAAACACAAGGGAGATAACAGAGTGGAAGAGTCCATTTCAGAAGTTGGATTCCAGGGCAAATCTGCTGGGGAGGACTTGTGATTGTAGAAAGCCAATTAAAGTTTGGCAGCAGCCCAAGGCTTTATTGAAGTTCCCGTTAATCTAAAGCTGTGAAGATGTGAGATATGATGAAAAGCACATTGGACTACCTTCAGCTAAACAGTAGGCTGGGCTCTGTAAGCAGTGATGCTGCTCTTATAAGAATAGCATTTTCCCTACTTGCCCTTTACAGTCCCTAAAACCAGACGAAACTGGAGTTATGTTATTCACTGCTCACTGGTGAGGAGTTGACCGACTTCATGCCAGAGATGCCATTACCTTGTTTTTCCTTAATCAGTGCCCTAACCTAGCACCCTATGAAATCTAGTCCTTCCTATTATGCATGTATGAAAGAGTGCATACAATGTAGTGCATTTCTTCATTGAGAGTAGCAACAGCATAATGAAAATAAAATCATATTTTTAAAGATGGAAAATTTCACTGTCAACATTTCTTCTTAATACATCTGCCTAAAACAGGAAAGAGTAAAAAAAAGGCACTCTGATCTGCACACTACAGTAACTACAAATGAAAGGCTGTTCCCATTCTTTTTCATAGAGCTTTTCATGGGTAATCATTAACGTCTCATCTTAATAACTTTTCTTCGCTTTACAGTAATATCATGTTTAGTAGGGAGTCATTCTTTGGATCAAGCCTCACAAGAAAACTTAGGTATATACATTCAAGTAACAATCAAGCCTTACTCTTTTCATATTTCTTGCATGCCATTCTCTGCCTGCACTTTCTGTTTTTACTACAGTAGTTCATCTAACCACCATAAAAAGGGCAATAAGACTGGAAAGTTCTTCAAGCATAAACATAAAGTTGCATGACTTTGCAGATAGTTCATTGTTCTGCTGTTCAGAAAACGTGGGTATAATCTTGGCTGTGCCAATGATCTGCTTAGAAACAAGTGCTTTTCTCTGTTTCCATAGAACGAGAATGATACTAACCTACTCTGCAAATAATTTAGAAATTTACTGCAAGAAAAATATACTATAAGAGCTAAATAACATTCCTTATGCAGTCCCAATCCTGCCAACAAAAATTCATGCAAGTTACTTTGCATCTGAGTTCAGTAGAACAACATTTCTGCATGTGTATTTTCAGGTTCTGGTTCAGCAAATGGAAAACAAGTGGATGCTTTTTGTCATCTGAATAAAGTTAGTGACATGCTTAAATATCTTGCTGAACCGTGACCTAAGATGTGGGGCAAGAATTTTATCTTCCTGTGAAGAGACATAGAAATAATTTGTGGTGCTTCAGGAATCTGAAAGACATATCATCAGAAATAATATTTTGACTAAGCTGTCAAGCATTTTATTCTACTCCACACAAACATCTTGCTATCATTCAACTTCAACTCTTTGTTCTCATTCCCACTTCATTTCACAACCATGAAATCATTGACACACAACTCAGCTTTTCTAGCTGAAGCTCTTTAGCTTTTGGAGATCTGCTAGTGAAGCACTCAATTTTTTCATTGCATGATTGGCCATGCATAATATTCAAGAGATACTGATTTTGCAGTTTGTTTTACTGGTCAATATATGGAGATATGGTCACTGCAAAGTAAAGAGTGGGTCAGCATCCATGATGGCTACATTCATTGAAGAAAAATATCCATCCTTTTTTTACAAAGAATAAAACTTGGTTCATTCTGCCATGGAATTATGTGACATTGCTTATTTTTACCCATTTCAAATCATTTTAGAAAGTGTGGATGAGAAGAAGCACTAATCAAAGTGTGCATAAGGGCTCTTTCTGAAGGGCGTCAAAGTTAAACTCGAATTAGGTTTTGTGTTAATGTTTCTGGGCAGATAATCTGGATGGTAGGTGAGTTTGGATACCAATGATGATATACACCACCAAAGAGGGTCAAAATTGCTTGGCTGAAAAGGGATATTTCCTCCTCAAACATTAGAAACATGCAAATTAAGACTTCAAGATTCAGGGTGCAAAATAAATAAAGACATTAACTGTCAAGAAGTTGTACTCAAATATTCTGAGATTGAGCTTTTTTGTGAGATCCTTTCTATAGCAAAAATGTTAATTGGAAAAAGGGAAAGCCAATTGGCCACAGTTCAGAAATACCTTGGAAGTGTAAAATGATGTTTGGCTCATATTAAGAAAACTCATGGACTGTCTGAGATCAGTTGAATGTGTTCGCTGCAGGGTTCATGGCTGTCCTCATAATGTTAGTTTTGTGCTAATCTATTGGGAATAGTTCAAAGCAGCATACTTCTGGAAATCTCATTCGGAAAGTTTTATTTTCCAAAGCTACATTCACTCATATAAATACAGCTAATAATGTACTAAAATACTGGATTAAGTATGACTGCCTTTTGCCTCCAGTTCCTTGAGACCAACTAAATCTAGTGATCAGCTAAACTGTGAACAATACAGAAGCATTTCTTCATTTCTATTAGTTCATGTTAGGCGAGAATGATAAATACATGGAAGAGGCCTGTGCTTGATTCACTGTTAGCATTAATTCATTATTTTTCTTCTCATACATGTACCACTTGTTTATGAAACTCCAAGACTAGGCAAAGCACAGAGTGGAGAGTATCTGACTTGCATGTTGGGATGTAACTGCATTATTTCCTTGCATGACTCTTTCTGGAAAAGTGTTTCTAGTTCAGTGGTTCCCACTCTTTATTCTGAGGGAGAGAAAATCATCTGCTGCAGAAGCCAGCTATGTTACGTATATCCAGCTATCAAATTCATCTCTCAGATGGTCCAAAATCATTACCACTGCTCTTGGAGAGCAAGAATCTGAGAGCTGAATTTTTCTTTAGGTAAGAAGCTTCCAAGCCAAACTGTCTGCATTGCTTCTGCCGTCCTCCCTTTATGGAGGTCTGTATCTGCCACAGAGTTAAGGAGTTCTCATTCTGGGACTCTAAAGACAGAGGTTTGGGGAATATTTTTATTCCACCCAAGGAAGGGGATGCAATAGCATGCAAGGCAGGCAACGGCAACGTATCCAAGCTAGGCAGAGAAACTACCCTGCACTTTTATCAGCATGTTTGGGACTAATTTGAATCCCCTGGTTTCTGTAACTGCACTAGAAGTTGTGATTCACATTTATTGAATGTAAGGAAGCCAAACAAAGTCAAACCACTGTTTCAACAGGAGAAAAAGTAGCTAATATCAGTAGGACGAGCCTGAAAGACAAGCAGCAGTACATGACTTTGTGGGTGGGAACCACTGTCCTAGCCATTCTCATGAAGGACAATGTGATCTGAGCATGTTTCATACTCTGAGTCCGAGCCATGAGCATGCTGTTTTAAAGAAGGAGATTGTGTCATTAGAACAAATGTTTCCTAATTTTTTTTTAAACAGCACAATGAAAACAAAAACCCCAGCAGACCCAGATTTCATCCCTTGGAAATGAGAATAAAGTCCATTTTCTTTTTCTGATGACAGCTAGTCATTACCTGGAAAGAAGCTTGGGTTTTGTTCTGGGTTTTTTTCTGTATGCAATATACTGTTGTATTTTTTTCATGTAAAGCTGATCAATTAATTATTTTCTGATGATTCCACTGCTCTGGCTGCCTGGATATGAACACAGTTATCTGTCTTTGTTGCATAAACATACTGTTATGAATCTGAATGTTACTTTAAGGGTTAATCATCAGGATCAATTAATGAGGAAGGCTTCAGCTCAGATAGATAACTTTAACTTAGGCTAACGACTTTTCATCTAGACCTTTCTGTAGTCAGTAACAAGGGATAAGCTCCTCTCAAATGTAAAGCCATCCCAAAGTGAAATGGAGCTGAACTGCACTGTAGTTGCTAACATCCCACTGATTAGAGAAAGAGGTCAAAAGATTAATCTTAGGACATTTAATTTTTTAAACAGTGTAAGACAGATCAGAGGAGTGTTATTAAACCTAGGATGCTCAAGCAACAGTCTCAGGACAGCAATTTGTTCCTATACTGACACTTATTAACAAGGAAAGTTGAGAAATCCCCTAGAAAGAGAATTTGGGAAAGCTATCAATTGATATTATCTACCTTAAACTCCTTCCCTCCAAAAACTACTTTGAGTGTGTTTACATATGCAGTGGAAAAATATCACTGCAAGTAAGTAGCTTTGTGTGCTGAACGCAGAAGAATATTTTGATCTGTTTTGATCTAGGAATAAGATATGAAATCATGATCACTCCTATTCTTGTACAGCACCATGGCAGAGATTTCTTCACACATTGCTTATATTTCTGTCCTATACTGAAACAAAAATGATCCTCAAGATTAATGTTTTGGATGGTTTGCGTCATCCACTGAGCCTTTTCCTACTGGTCTGATCCCTATAGATCCTTTCAATGCACTTTATGCCTCTTTGTCTTTTGGTAAGGAAAGCAGTTATTACAGGAGTTTTAAGGGGCAAATTTGAGAGATCGGGCTATGCATTTTGAAGGACTGTGCAAGTTTCTGGAAAGAGAGTCATATGTAATGAGAACTATCTCCTAACATAGTATTAAACTGCTTTTCATAAGCAATAGCAAACTTCTGTCACACCTATTTTTCTGCTTCTCCATCTTGCAGGTTCTCTGCCTTAAACATACTCTTGTCTATGTTCATGTTGTGTTACATCCAATATGTTACTCAAAGCCAGTGCATACTCTGTGACTGCTACTTGCCTTTGAGGAAATCATCTAAGGCTTAATTCTAGATTTAAAATTTCTTGCTGTAGAAGCTGTCTCCAGAAGCTCTTCATCCAAGAAGTCCCATCTTGAAATCTTCCAGAATGGGTGACTACAGCCTACCCTTTCATTTATCAGTCATTGGCAACCCATTGATACCCCCACCAGGAAAAGCTGATCTTCACAACAAGCCTGTTGTACATACAATTTAAATCTAAAGAGAAATGTCTTCATTTTATTATCACTGATTAGATCTACTCATCCTAAAACTGCTTTGATTTCTTCCTTCTTGTAGCTTATTTTACCACCATGTCAGCATGCTCAATTGCTCTTTCTTCACGTTGGACTTCACAAGCTCAGTCTAACATCTTCACACCCATCAGTTTATATTGCGTGGCTGACACTGTTATCATTCAGCAAGACTTTTGGTGCACATCCTTTTCAGTGATGTGCCATGTTCCCAGACTCTTCTTGACCATCCTTCTTGAAATTAATTCCTCCTTGAAACTTTGATTTTATCACTTGCGAGACACAATAACTTATTTTCCAGATTTATTTTCCCAGAGTAAAAACACACAAAAGTCGGTCAGTTGACACTCACTTCCAGAGCTTTATTTTTCATGCCCTTTCAAAACTTTCTTAGTAGCTGTCATCTTCTCCTGTGTATATATTTCCTATATATATTATAGCTGAGCATCTGAAGAATCCAGATTTCAAGAAATGCCACAGGTAGACATCTGTCCTGTAAAGCACTACTGCTCTCAAACCTGGCCTCTGCTACAGAGAAAGTGATGCAGAAAAGAAGCTATAAGTTTCTCCCTATCTTGTTAGAGCACGAATCACTTGCTGGGACTCCACACTCACCACCAGTTCATTCTTCAGAGCACCTTGGTGTATTAATCAGATCAAGATCCCAACCCAAAAGCAAGCACTGGAAGTTATGCTTTCAGTAAGTTCTTAAGACTGAACATGAGACTGCCATACACATTCTGTGTTGGTTAATTTGCTACAGATGTCAACAAGCAAGATCTTCTATTTTTATACAAAGAAGGATGTAATCCCTGATTTTTGCTTTGTACATTTGTCTGTATTTTGAATATCTTCCCCCCATGCCATGAATTCCTCAGGAAATGACACAAAGTCTGAGTAATATTAATATCATCCACTTAGGTTGTTCTAAGTCTTCAAATCCATGCTTTTATCTTCTGGAAATATATCAGGATTTGTTGTGTCTCCATACTTACACAAGTCCTTCTTAGTCGCTGTTTCCATACTTGCACACACATATGCATTTCATACATGCAATGACAGGGCAAGTATCTGAATTTACTAAGCCATAGAAATTGCATTCACAAGTTTTGTCATGTTGTCAACAAGAAAGTTCAGAAGGCCTGAAAAAGCCTCTTACACAAAGGTTTAGTGTGTCCATTTTCTATGACAAGGAAGCCCATATTTCATTTTCTCCTGTGTCAAAGAAACGTTAATCAGAAACAGATAGTAGAGGGCCCCAATAATTCATATTAAGAGGAAACCAAACAACTAAACAGAACCCCCTGCAACAGCTATGATGTTCAATGCTTAGATCAGGCAGGAATTTTGTGAGCAGACAATTGCAGTATTCCTACCAGAGTCAGCACTCCTATAAAAGCTGTGACGTGTCTTTTAATCTCACCTTTATCTTTATAAAAGGAATGTTCTACAAAGTTCCATTGTGGTGGGATACTGCAACAGACAGAACTCTGAGATACAAATAGATGCTTCTTTCAAAGAGGTGTACAATGACACCAGAGATTATAGAACTTAAAAAATAATCCATCTGACCATGATAACTCCTTAAACAGATGGTAGGTCTGTGAGACCCTTCACTTCAAAGTCTGCACACAAATCTCAAGTTATCTTTGCCCACTGTGTCCTTGCATGGTGGACCCTCCCTTCGATGCCTCTCCTGCCAGCAAGCTTAGTGGCTTCAGCCGAGTATGCTGCACAGGTACCTCTGCATACCTATGAAACCTCTTTCCTCTGGTCGCCACTGCTGTTTGTCCTTTAGCTCTGCTTCCATGTGTGGCTCCCAGAAACGTGGTGGCTTCTTCCCTCCCATCCTTCAACCTGCTTGACCCGTGTCCCTCACAGACCTTCCCCTTGGCCACGTGTGCTCAATTCACCTCTCCTCATAGCTGTCCCACATTGAAATGTCCAGGAATTAATGGGTTAAAAGGCAGGCTTTCTTCCCATGGTATAGCCCTATTTTTTTTTTTTTTTTGATAAATGTGCAATTAACAAATACTTAATCATCAAAGTGAAGAAGCAAGTCAAATATTTTTTTCCATCTATCACCAACAATGTCTTCAGGCCATATATAAGCTGATCTACCTGATGGCAAATTCCTTTTGTGTTGCTATTTTCTTCGGCATTAGTAATTGCCTTTAAGTCTGTTACAGTCTCTAAGCTGTCAGAAGGATTATTAATGTGGGTAGATGTGGCAGGTACATGAAATTCTAGCTATATGTTGTCACTGAAGGACAAATGTCTTTGGTCAGTGTATCAGTAAGAGAACAGTGCAAGGAATCATCAGAAGAACAAGATATATCAATTTACTAAAACTCCTATAGGTCACCTTGTTTTCTATATAGTGAGAGATGACTGAAAGTGAATGGTGAAGAGAACTGGGTAGTCTGCCCTACTATGTACCTAGTTATTGCTTGGCAATGACTTTACAATACTTTGCTAATAGTTTATTTAGTTCACAGCACACCTGGCTTTATTTTACTCCTGGCTATGTACAACTCTCCTATGAAGACAGGCTGAATGCAGCTGGGGTTCTGACCCTGGAGAAGAGAAGGCCCTGGGAAGACCTTAGAGCAGCCTTCCAGTATCTAAAAGGGCTTACAAGAAAGTTGTAAAGGAACTTTTTACAAGGGCATGTAGGTATAGGACAAGGGACAACGGCTTTAATCTGTAAGAGGGGAGACTTAGATTAGATATGGCAGAAGTTGCCCAGAGAAGCTATGGCTGCCCCATCCCTGGCAACATTCAAGGCCAGGATGGACAGGGCTTGGAGCAACCTGCTCTAGTGGAAGGTGTCCCAGCCCATTCTATGATTCTATGAGTTATTAATTTAATAGCCTCCAATAGACTCAGTACTTAGAGAAAGCGCCGAACAGGGAAACCAAGCATTCTTAAAACTAGACAATAAAACTGCTTAAGTAGCAGTGTTTTCCTACTTAATAATTGATGTGCAGACTTGCTACAGGAGCTGAAGCACTGTGATACATTACTTCGAGCGGATAGCAATGACCCTCTGGTAACATTTTCAACATTGATGCAAAAAATGCTCAAAAAAAGCGGTTAATTATCTGTGGAGCTTAACTGTTGCTTGCAAAGACATTGATGCATTATGGTAGCCCCAGCAGTGTCCTTGTGTACAAAACATTTATTTAGCCCATTATAAACTTAAAGCATCGTGAAAACAAGTTAAAACTGTACAAAGGAGGAAAATGATTACTTTTGCTTATTTTGTAGCCAAAAGCTGGGTCTCTTGGATCGGGTTCGTGGTACCAATACTAAAGGAAAGCTATTTACCCCTCTGAATGTAGATGCCATTGAAGAAAGTCCTTCAAAAGAGCCTAAGAATGTTGTCTTGAATAATAAGGAGCGTTTTCGCACTGCATTCCGAATGAAAGCATACGCTTTTTGGCAAAGCTCAGAAGGTAGCCCATCTGTGTTGATTTCTTTCTATCCCTCCCCTACTCTCCTCATTTTACTTTGTTCCTCTGCATCTTCTGTTAAAGGTTTGTGACTTTCTGGGCCAAGCATGGCTGTTCCCTGGTTTTACATGGCACATTTGGGAAAGGCCCAAAATGAATGCTGTAGTTCAGGCAACATGGTGCTTGAAATGAGACAATGGCCCTCCATAAAAACAGTAATTGATATGGGATAAAGCTAGTGATGGAATCAATATATTTGACCTGGAAAAAGAGGTCTCACTGGGAAGTGAATCTATATCCACCAAAAAAGGCATATGCCATCATTGCTTGGTTTATCAGCAGGGATGCTATGTTAAGGTAGCTCCCTGCTAGACTGCATCCAACCCTGCATATACCACGGTCCAGAAATTTCAAATATCTCCTCACAACAATCTCTCAAAACCTTGTTTTACAGAGGGCTGTTTCCCTTCCATTCTCCCTACAAGTGCTGCTCCTCAGCAGATTTCCAGTGGGTGTCCATGCAGTGTTATAGGGCACCTTTTCTCTCAGCTTCCTTGAGCACACATTTTCCTCTTCTTGCCTATAGCATCTAAATGGCCTCCAAATAAGTTTCTCCTTTACTCTGCCAGTGCATCAATGCATACTGAGCATAATACCATGGATGTAGTCTGGAGGTCTACACTGGAAATTTGTTTATTCTCTTCCATGAAGGCACATGAGCTCCAAGCAGTGCAAGTGGGAGAACTTGGCCTGTAGCTTCTACATCTGTTTTAGCCTTATGTAACATAACTTTGGCAAAGATTTCTCATTCTAAAATCTTATAAAATGGGAATTTCTAAATCCATTGGATAGAAAGAGAAGTTCCCAGTGTTTCTGAAATGCTGGAATTTGAGAAGAGATCTCTCAACTCTTACAATGTGTCACCAGAATTATTAAGGCGCTTTCAAGAGCTGACCAGAGAAAGAGGAACCTGCAAGAGATGCTCCTTTACTAAATTCCACTTATTTTATACAGTGCTTTAGTCAGGTGTGCCTCCCTCTAAATACTGTATGCTCAGATGTTCACAGAGCTGTTTTTTGACCTGCTTTTCAGATGCAGGAACAGGTGAACCCATGGCAGAAGAGAGAGGCGACGGTAGTGACTTCCTCATGGAAGATATGATTCCCACATTCAAGACAGCCATCCGAGCTGTCAGGTAAATGCCTCTGATGCTCCTCAATACTTTGCTTTGGGTTTGTGGGTTTATGCTTCAGGACACCATATTACTATGTTGCTACAAGTTGATTCATTGCTACTGTTCTTGTGTTTATAAAATGCAATAGATTAGATAATGCTTATCATTTAGATAATTCTAGATACACTGAAAAGCACAGGACAGACCCTTTTTAAAGTCCTTTTTGAAAATATGCAGAGGGAATTATGTTCCAATGCCATTTTTGCAAGTTACCCTATAAATATTTTTTATTATAAAATAAAATCGTTCACAGTTCCTCATTAAAACCTGCTGCAAATGCAATATCTTGCTCAATTCAGTGGCTGTCGTATTTATGCAAAAGTGGAATTTTAGCTTAACAATAATCTCGGAGCTGACTCAACTCTTCTTTATTCACAGTTGTACGAGTGTGCAATATAGTTTTCAGCTGTCAACATTTAATAGATGCTGTGGTCTCCATTTCAGCAGTCTTCAGCTTGTGACATGCGTTATCTCTATTTTCATGTCACAAGATATGTTCCCTATGGTTAGAAAACTCTTAGTAAGGCTTGATAATGTGTTTAGCACATCAAGCACATAGAATTCATTCACTGGTGTTCTATTGCTTCTCAGTATTTTTTTCCTTTCTTCCCTTGAAAATGCCCCCATAAGAAAATACTCTGCTTTCATTGCACTTGCCTTTTATTCCAGAAGTTGTTGAATTTTGGGTCAGGAAGTTGTTACCTTCCAGGTGAGATGTTGCAAGTCTGGAGTGCTCCAAAATTATCTTAGAAAAACTTCAAGGAAGTTGGTTATAAGTATATAACCGTATGCCTATACGTATATAGCCATAGTATATGTTCTCCTGGTTCGTTTCCAGTTGGGAGCAGGAGAACCAGTTATTAAGAATTCCAAGTTTTCTCATGCCAGCTGAAATCCAGGCTTTGCTCATATTACCCATGACTGCTTCCCTCCTGATGGAAGTCCCTTCATCCCTACTTCCTCCATAGTTTTCCCTTTCTCTCCTTGGTACCTGTTTGCTTTAAAACATGGACTATACATCTGTCTTGTTTTCCAGGCCATGTCGATGAGACATGCTATTATTACTTTGCAAAACTTCATTTCCCACATCCTGTCCAAATCTAATTGATTCATGCAATTTCCCTTTAAACTTACTTAGTTATAAGCCAAGATGTTTGCAGTTTGGTTATTGGTTGGGTTTGGTTTTTAATGTTTGTATTATCTTGTACAGTTTACTCAGCCCCTGAATGTTAATAGGAAGCTGCCCAGGGAAGTTGTGAATTCTCCATCTCTGGCGGTGTTCAAGGCCAGGTCGGACATAGCCTTGGGTGACATGGTTTAGTGGGAGGTGTCCCTGCCCATGGCAGG
>JASSUY010008591.1:0-42202 GCA_032466535.1 Forpus xanthops
GGAAGAAATTCTTTACTGTAAGGGTGGTGAGGCACTGGAATGGATTGCCCAGGGAAGTTGTGAATGCTCCATCACTGCTGGTGTTCAAGTCCAGGTTGGACAGAGCCTTAGGCAATATGGTTTAGTGTGAGGTGTCCCTGCCCGTGGCAGAGGGGTTGGAACTAGATGATTTTAAGGTCCTTTCCAACCCTAACTATTCTCTAATTCTATCATTCTATATCCTTGAGACACAGTGATAGTCCAATATAAAGAATTTTATTGTCTATGCTCTAGGAAAACATTTGAGCAGCTTTCAGTACCTAAAGGGGCTACAAGAAACCTGAAGAGGGGCTTTGGGCAAGCACCTGTAGGGACAGAAGTGGAAATATCTTCAACCTGGCAGAAGGGAGATTGAGATGAGCTTTTAGGAAGTAGTTCTTCTGTGTGAGGATGGTGAGGCCCTGGCACAGACTGCCCAGAAAAGCTATGGCAGCCCCATCCCTGGCAGTGTTCAAGGCTAGGCTGGATGGGGCTTTGAGCAACCTGGTCTAGTGGAAGGTGTCCCTGCCCATGGCAAGGGGTTGGAATTGGATGAGGTTTATGTTCCCTTCCAACCCAAACTGTTTCATGATTCTGTGAAACTCTCAGCTGGCCAGCTCCCCCTCTGTCAAACACAAGAGCTGGAAAGCCCTTGGAAAATTCACAGCACAATGGCTGCCAGACAAAAGTGAGGTATGGCAGCTCTGCAAACGCATCCCCATCCCATGAGACATAGGGGGAAGCTCTGCCACCCAGTGAAGTACCAGCAGCTTTGCAATTTAGCCCCCAAAATAGCCCTGAGGTTCTGAAGCACTTAATGTGATTAATTCCCACTCCCAAAGGCACCTTCTCAGATGCCACGGATGCTTCCCCTATGCTCCTACTCACAAGGGGTTGGACTCTGTTCCAAGTACGGTAAGAGAAGGGAAAAGCCAGAGCAAATTTAGCTGAGTAGATGAGGACAGGCCCAGGCTGAGTGATTTCATCATGTCCAGGTAGTGGGAGAACTGCTGGGGCGGCACCAGCACAGCAGATTGAAGGGAATTATATAATCATGATTTCTACCTGCAGACATTAACATACCGGTCTTACTTAGGTGGACAGGCCACATTATGTATCCCAGGAAAAGGAAGATGTTTATAAATTATATGCATTCTATATTAAAAGAATGAACCAAGATTCTGTAAAGGCCAGAGCTGCAACCAAAACTTACCCGAGATATTTGAATAATTATCTATATAAGTCAAACAGACTTCTGGAAGTGAGCAAAATCTTATTTATCTCACCAGCCTTCTTTGGAGCTTTATGTGATTCAAACACTGAAAGAGGACCTGGGCTGAGGAGGCACAATTTGGGCTCTGAAAAGCACTTTTAAGTGTTTCTCTCCTGACTTCTGAAATTAATTCCATTCTTTCCCAGGTTTTTCCACCACAGCTGTGCTAAGAATTAAATCTACACACTGGTAAAAAAACCCATACAGTGGCCCTTTCATCTGACATTTTCCTGAACCTTTAGAGTGTACTTCAGTAAGCCAATGCAGGATATGTGCTCTCTGTAGGTGTCTGAGGTAACAGAAAGAGATTATGTTAAGTACTTAGTAAGAAGCATTTTCCATTGGCAACACTTAACTTCATTTAGCTGTAATGTATGAAAGAATTGACCCACGTGGGTCTTAATCTAGCCATTTAATTGTACCCCTGAACTGTCAATGTGATGAGCATCACAGGTTTTGGCACTGTTGACATTTCTTTTAAGCAGATGACTGTTTGAAAGGATGGTAGAGTATCCTTTTATCATTGCATCAGATAAATACATTACTGAGTGATGGAAACAGCTTTGCGCAGCGGCAAATGACAGAAAAGAAAGTGGTGGGGAAAAGGCACAAAAGGCAACGCAAATAAAAATAAACAAAGCAGCATAACACATACAAGTATTCTTAAAGCCTCTCTGATGAATTCACACTGTGAATAACTGGTGCAGTTAATCAACAAGGATCAATGAAGAAATACAAAGATCCTTAAAGCTTCCTCAGACATGTCTTTAAAACAATGTATTGTGGATATGTACAGTGGTAAAGTTGAAGGGAAACAAGGACCTTTGGAAAAGCACAGAGGGATGGCTGTGCCAGCACAGGCTCTGGTATTCCAAATGAAGTACTCTCTCGCACCAGTTTTTTTAGTAAAGAAGTTTTATTTATTTTGTTGGCCTGAAAGTCTGAGCCCTTTTGGCAACCCAGTGCAGTGCTTTCTGTGATAGCAAGACCCAGGAATTTTCTGGAAATTTACTTTTTTAATGATCAGAAACAGTATTTTCCAAAAGCGGTCTGTGGTAGAAGAAGACACGAATGGGTTAAGGAAAAGCCCTGGATGAGGATCACAAGGACTGTAGAAAACATGAAACCTGTGATTTTTAAGAGTTGTGGGTTGCTGTGAGGAATTACCAAATGAGCATTCTTCTGAATATCCTTAAGATTTTCAGCAACACATTGTGACCTTGACAATATGTTTTCTCATGCCCTATTCTTGTCCAAATAGCTAGCACCTAGTGAGAAACTCAGTCGAGACTGCAAGTCGTGGAAGACTCAGACACTTACTGAGTCAGCTGAAATCAGGCAGCTGAATTTCCATATTTATCAACCTAGATAAGCAAGACGTGCTGCCGGCTCGGGAAGATCTTTGTCCTGAGAATCCATTGTAGCATTTGATATCTCAGGTTCTGTAATTGCTCGTTGCTTCCTCATTGTGTACTTTCAGTATGCAAAAACCAGCATTTAAACACAGATAGCACTAATTCAATCACATGTGCAGGCACCTGTCTAGCATATATGTATTTGACTTAACAATGGCTACTAGCTAGCTGTCAGATAACTTGGCAGAGTGAGAAAATCCTTTACCAATGTAGCATTTGGCTTCCAAACAGCATTAAAACGGGACTCCAGAAACAGATCATGTGAAAGAAACTGTCTGTATCAAGAGGGACCTTTTGGTCTCTTTGTAGGAAATTGGTTTGAGAAAGTGATAAATCTAAGGACACACTGAAAAAACAAAACCATTTCCTCACCCAATTTATGAATGTTTTATTCCTCCTACCTCACCAAAAAGCCCCTAATACTCCCTTCAGAGAGAAACAGGAATGCAAACAGCAGCGATCTATCAAGCACTTAATGGGAGTGGATCTTTCTCCTCTCTTGACACAAAGGATGAATCATAGAAGTTTAGGGAACCTAATTATGTCACTAAGGAAACACTGAGATGATGATACAAATGTTTTCTTCAAGCTAACATGATTTTTGTGAGAGCATTGTTTCGTTTTAAAAGCACTGCAGAACTCAACTGTGGTCTATTTTTAAAATGATAGATTAAACAGAAAAATTGTAATTAAATATTATTCTGGTTGTTTTGCCACAAAGAGACAAAAGGCCAAATGTCAATTTGAAATTAAACTCATATAGAGGCTGAAGAAACAATAAAGGGATGTATCACTAAGTAAATTATAGCAGTTTGAGATATCCTGATTATCTTTTGCTTACTGTTATTAAACCACAAGGCAAATGCAATTCTCTGTCATACTGTGTTTCCTTGTAATGCTTTTGAAAAACCTGAGGCAATAAAAGCATGTAAGTTTATACTCAGTATGTATGCAATAAACAGTTGCAAACAGGGCTGCAGCATTGTGATACTCATTGCTGAAAAACCTTAAACTTAGAGCACTCCAGATCAGGAGCTGACGATGTTGTGTCAGTGTATGCATACTGCATGCTTTAATGCTTACAGTTAAGAAGCTTCTCATGGGATCCACAACACCCAGCTTATCAAGCAAGAAGATGTTTGCACCAGTTCAAAGAGAAGACTAAGAGGAGGGTACTGTCAGAAGCTGAGAGTCTGATTTTTAAATGTGGGAACTGTCTTGAGTATTGTCTCATGCTAATATAAGCAACAGGCTCAGGACCACCACCGCAACAGGTGGACACACTCCTGCCTCCCAAATGCAGGTGCCTCTGCCAGGCTGGGACAGAAAGGCAGAAATTCCTAAGCATAGAACACCAAATCTGCTCTGTTTTCTTGGTCCTCTGCAGCATAGCTTTCATCCTTTTCCACATGAGAAGGAGGGAGTGTCCTTTTTCTTTCCACCACAGGAGCATATCGATACCTGCAGCAAATTAGATGCCATATGTGTAGTTTTTCATTCTTTTCAGAGCCAGGATAAATGAGATTTTTTTTATCACCTACTTTCTAAGAAAGTGCCTCTGTGGCAAACCTAGTACAAACCAGTATCTACTGCCTGTGCTTCTTCTCCTCCTTCCTCTGAGTGAATGGAGGGCTGTTGGTGCTATTTAGGTGTTTTTTGAGCATGCCAAATAGGCCAAGTTCTTCAGGAAACTGTGATGGGGGCACCTGCCAATAAGTAGGTGGGGTACGATTTCAGTGCACCTAAGATGGTGCTACTTGTAGGCGTAGGTAATAGTAAACCTTCAGTTAAATGAGCTTGTTATGGAAAATTAGGAGACCGCCATCTCTTAAATGCCTTAACAAGTGAGAACAGGGTTTTAATTTGGATCATGCTCTTGGAGCTAGGTGTTTTGTCACTAAGTCACGCTTGATGTGATAATAGCTATTTTGGATCACACCCTAAAAGTTTTGCTGTAGCAAGGAGAAGACCTGTACTGAAGAAAACCTGTATCTTCTTCAAACAGGAACAAAACCCCTTTGCAAGTTACTGTGAACTCCTTTTTTTGTGCTAGGAGCTAAACCATAGGCAGAATATGTAGGGACATATACTTTTGTATGAAATTTAGGAGCAGTAAGGAAGCAGTTTTGAAGTTCATGTTGAAGTAAAGTCTTGAGTACTTATGAGGTTTAATTTTTCTCTCTCTTTTTTAATCAATTTTTGTGTACTATTAAAAGCCCTAAAGTGGAAGTACAATTTTCTTATCAGTGTATTTATATCTGTTGATGATATGTGTGATTCTCTTTGTTTCATTCCAGAGATATATAGCGTTCAGTCTCCCAGGGCTCCATAGCCCACCAACCCTTTCAAAGAAATCCCTTTATCCTTTCTCCTAAATTTTACCATATTTTTAGACAGAGGTGCATTATTTCCTGTTGTTTTTATGGCAGATATATTTAGATACATTTTTCATCTTCTTTTACATAGAACTATAGTCTAAGACCCCAAGGGCTTCTAAGAAAAGCACAAAAATAGCATGAGTAAGAAGCTTCCAGACAGTTTTCTTCAGTCTGGGTAGAAGCAACAAAATTTTCAGCATGTTCTACTTTTTCAAAGTAGTTTGTATTTCTTTTTTTTTTTTTTCAGGATTGCTGTAGAAACAGAATCTGGATTTTCAAATTGATTTTTCATTCATGCCTTTGATCAAATCCTGTCCATTACTGGGTTCAGGTGTAAACAGTGAATGCTATTTGGGGGTGGGGGGACAAAATACTTCTGAAGTCTTGATGTAATTTATGCTTGTTCCACTGCCTGCTGGTGGGGCAGGTAACTGGACCCACGGCTCAACTTTTCTCATGGTCTTATTCCTCCCTGCTAGTTTCAGACACTGCCTTAACTGCTCCCATTTATTCTCATACCCTCTCCAGGTTTCCTGATCTTGCAAGGGCCAGGGCTTGCCTTTAGCACCTTTCTATCAGATAGTACAACGTCCAGTTTAATCCTTCCTTATTACTTATTCTGGCATATTTTTTTTTACTAAATTCTCAAAACCCCTAACTTCAGGCTTTGTCTCTCTGGGTCTCCTACCTTTATCTGTGCTGAACACCTTGCCAGCACACCTTACTAGAAACAAAGAACTTTAAGGCTTGAATTAATCCTTTTCTCTGTCTGGGGTTGTACTGCACACTCTCCTCATGTTGTACCTTAGGAAGCTTTTAATTTCTGCCTTGAGTTAGTACTGAAAGATGTAATGTTTAGAGAGGAAGGAGACCTGTAAGGAAGTACCAGTGATCTAAATATGTTTTTAAGTATGGGTCACAGCATTTAATGAAGGCAAATTGTGAGAGACAGAAACAACAGAAATCATGAGTCAAACAAACTGAAAAAGCTAAAGAAAGTATTTTGTAAAGGCATACGTACCTGCCTTTTTCCTTAAGCCCTTCCTTCTACATAGAGCAGATGGCCCAATCTCAAAAATAAACACAAAAAATAAAGTGAACTGGAAGAGCTGTGAAGACAAATCCCCTACTTTACAAACACATAAAGAGCTGGAGATCAGAGAGGGTGAGGCAAAAGGAGCTCTGGGGTTCAGCATAGCAGAAATGAGGTGCTTGCTTGATGTCAAAATGATTCCCCTGCTACAGTGTTTGCCAGGGATCAGGAAGCAAATGTGCCTGAAACAGATGTTTATTTGGGACAGAAAACAAAACATTAATGAATGCTTTGAAAATACCTGAATATCACTTGAGCAACCTCTTCTGGAGGGGAGTGGGAGAGTTAAACAGAAACTGCTCCTGTACTGAATTTCCTTAAACTCTGACAGAGGCTGTTACAGCAGTGTGACTTCCCTGTGCCTTGCACACACACAGGAAGCGTGCAAGGCTTTGTGCTCTGAATTAAACAAAGGGAAAACCAAGTAATTTTTCATTCTTATAATACCACTACAAGTATTATTATTAATAATAAAATAATTATAAACTAGGTAAATTCCACTCTCATGATCACCAGCTGTTTTTCAAAATGAGACATTTTTAAACCAGATCAGTCTCATGCATATATAGGGTAATAAACCCACTCAATAATAAAAGATGTGGGACATCCTCACTTACTATCTGCTGCCCAGAAAAGTGCAAATGTGATCATTGCCTTGAATTCCAACCTGGAAAACTGCTAAAATGTCAAAAAAAATAATGGGACTTTACTTAATAACTGAAAGTTTCACTCCTTCCTCCAAGTAATATGTCTGGCAGTATGATATGCTTCATATCCTTTGAAAAAAATAACATTTCTGGTTTAGATACAATCTAAATGAGCTTAGAAATTAAAATAATTCTTCTTTGGCTTCAAATTAGATAGATTGCCCATGTCTGAGCATTACTACTGCCTAATTTAAGATGACATATCAGCCTGACATTTTCATTTTTAATGTGAGAAGCTGCATTTATGAGTAAGACCTTTCATCTCAGGGACTGCAGTTTCAATTTTTTGAAAAATAGTAAAGGTTTATTTAAATGGTGCCTTGCACACTGCACAGGCTGAGTACTCTGAGAACATGTAAATTCATTCTACTTATGATAAATGGATCCATGAATAGTAATACTTATATTTCTTTCTTCCTGCAGCTCTTCATGGCAGGATACATAATGAAGTGTTTAAGATGAAGCTTCTTGGATGTTTTGAAGACAGTGAGGAAGGTGTGCATTTGATTAAAATATTTCAAAATATTTCTGGCCTTTCTGACATAGCTTCTAAAAGAGGTATACATCATGCAAATGCATCCTACATTCTACACATTGGTGCAGAAGTTAGAGTGCTACCTGAGAAAACAAAGTACCTTGATCCCAAACTCTTCCCAGGGTCAGGTATCTCCCAGAGGATGCTCTGCACTACCAAGCCACAGGCCAAGCTGTGGTAAGGAGAGAGGTGATTTCTATTTTATTGAACGGTAGTTGAAGCTAATGGAAAAAGACAACCCTATGCCCATCTACTCCTGGACAAAGGGATTTAATATTAAGGATAAAGCTGTACAGGGATGCTACATGGGCAGCCACGTGCCCAGAGCCTGGCTGTGTTACAGGCTGTAAGCATGTGGAAGGCTTTGCTCATGAAGCAAAAATGAACTCACATATTTCAAGAGACTCTCAGCGACAATGACTTCAGTAACATGCCGGTACTCAGAGCTGATATAGGAAGTGAATGAATTGCTGTCTCCTGTGGCTCCTAAAGACCCTCCCTCTGCTTGAAATAGGTGCAGGAGTGATTGACCAACAATTCAAAAGTGTATTCAAAAAACCACTATTGCAGTGTAGATACATTAGGAGAGTAGAGTAGAAAGTAATCTTAGACAGGCAGAAACCAATTATTCCTTTAGCTTGGTAAGCCTTTTCCCAGCAGTTGGTCAGCAGAGGTAAGCAGGCATTGTATCCAAATCACAGCTGAAACAAAGCCATCCCCACACACTGAATATTGCCAGTGCTTGCTGGTGAGACCTTTCCTTTGCTATTTGGGAACCTCCTTGCAAAATGTAGTACCTAAATCATTTAACAAACTGGAAGTACAGCAGAATGGGAGCATATGGAATGCAAGTACCATGTTGCTGGGCTGTAAAACAGAAGACAACTGGTCAGAGGATACAATTTTATTCCTTGTACTATGCCATATGTCAGAGCATACTGAAGGGCTTCGTTAGATCTGGAGTAAGCACTTCTTTCAGAATCTGAGAATCAGCAGGCAGCCTTGTGACTGGGAAAGACTGACTGGAATGTCTGAAGTATGTTCTCTCCAAGGCTGTGGAAAGCCTCTTGCAGGGAGTCTGTATCCAGGGTTACTCTTATTTTAGTGAGGAAGAGAATCTCACGTTTTTCTTCTGTGCTCATATCAGGCTACTACATGTAAAACATTGAAGTGTGGCTCCACTGCAAAGCATGTGCAGAGTTGCTAGGGATCTTAGCCTCTTTCAGCAGTGCCCGTAAACAAAGCATACAAAGCTCAGCTAAAGCTGAACTACCATAAAACTTAAAATAAAGACTTTTCTTTCTGCAATGCGAAAGGAGTAGTGATGAGATACTAGTCCAAGGGACTCTATATCAAGTTAGAGCTGTGCTGTGCTGTCAGTTATTTGCAGTTAAAGCAAAAGTACAGCAGGGAAAAATATCAAACACTTTTACAGTGCCTTAGTGACTGTGATTCAAGAGCATTATTTATGTTTGGCAAAAAACCACTGTGTGAATCTACTGAAGTAAAGCACAGCTACTGCCACCAGACACCTCAGGTTTCCACCAGCTGACCTGATGCTATTCAGGAGGCCTGAAAGCAAACCTAAGGACATAATGGTTTTCATGTCTGTGAGCAAAAACAGAGCTCCCCTATTAAGCTCTGTACTGAACTGGTGCATTTGCATCTCAATTGTACCAGCTGTAAGCCACCATTGGCTGGTCCTGTCCTGTTTCCTTCCTAAATGGTGCTACTTTGTCATTGCCTGGCCAGGTGGAGGGTGTAGGGAATGGAACTTGCAAGTAAGCTCACCTTCAAGTCTTCCCTGACAGAGAGAATAGGCTTCTTCACAGACAGTCCTATGGAAGTATTTGTACATGTAAAACTGATAAAGGCATGGAAACCTCTACTACCATCTCTAAGATAAATACTCTCATAGTCCTGTGCATTGAAAGATCATACTATTTGTTAGAAAGTCTTATAAGCCTCTAAAAGAAGCTAAATAAGCTTTTTCACCATCAAGATACAGAATTTGTCTCTCTTTCAATGACTGGTTGTCCTGGGTTCAGCAGTAGCAGTCATTTTTCTTCTTCTTAGTAGCTGGTGCAGTGCTGTGATTTTGACTTTCGGCCTGGGAACAGCACTGATAACACCCACATTTTCAGTTATGGCTTAGAATGTTTGGTTTAACCAAGGACTTTCTGAGTGTCATGCTCTACCTGGGAGGAAGGGAAGATGGGAGGAAGCAGAAACAGGACACCTGACCTAAACTGGCCAAAGTGATATTCCTTACCACAGCATGTCATGCTCAGGATGTAAAAACTGAGGGCAGGGACCCGGAAGAGGGGGGATCACTGCTGGGTCAGGCTGGGTATTGGTGATGAGTGGTTATATTCTCTTCCTTTGTTATTTCTCTTCTCATTATTATTATTAGTGGTAGCAGTAGTGGTTTGTATTATACCTTAGTTACTGAGCTGTTCTTATCTCAACCTGTGGGAGTTGCATTCTTTCAATTCTCCTTCCCATCCCTCCAGGAGCAGGTGGGAGAAAAGAGGGGGAAGTGAGTGAGCAAACTGCGTGATTTACGGCTTAAGCCACAACACTGGCTTATTATAACCTCATACATTTATTTGCCAGTAGCTGCAAGCACTCCAGCAGAAAAAAGAGGATGGATGTAAAAAACTAACCCAAGCGATTTTATATGATTTTTAATTTTCATAGACAGGAACTGACTAAATTAGACTGATAGTTTTTTGCCTCTAGCAGGTAAACAGTGTCCTAATGGCTGGAGAAATATAGAAATGTACTTCAGGTACTGAACTGGCATATTATTTCATTTTCCCATATATTCAAAACCTATATAATTATTAGGAGATCTTCTCAAAAAGATTTGAATAACTGCTGATATATTTAGGAGTATCTATTCTCTTAGCCTTCTGTTGTTTATTTAGTTTGATTATTTTTTTCGTTTCTAATACAGATGAAGATTCCTTTTTACCTTCTGAATTGTAAATTTTTATGTCTATAGATCATGGTTTAAGGACCTCAAACAGTTCTCTCACTCACTCCCCGCTCTTTCTTCCCCAGTACCGGGAAGATGGGGAGGAGAATTGAAAGAATGCAACTCCCACAGGTTGAGATAAGAACAGTTTAGTAACTAAAGTATAACACAAATCACTACTGTTACCACCAATAATAATAATGACAAGAGAAATACAAGGGAAAAGAATACAATTCCTCACCCACCCCCACCAAGCAGTGCACCCCCTTCACCTGCTACCAAGTCCGACCAATGCTGTGTCGTGTCCCTCTGCCCTTCCTGGCCCGTGCTCTCTGATTTACATCCTGGGCATGACGTGCTGTGGTATGTAATACCTCTTTGTTCGGTTTGGGTCAGGTGTCCTGTTTTTCCTCCCATCCTCCTCCCAGCTTCCCCTCCTCCCTGGCAGAGCGTGAAGCTCAGGAAGTCCTTGGCCAGTCCAAACATTACCAAGCAGTAACTGAAAACACTGGTGTTATCAGTGCTGCACCCAAAACCAAACTAAAAACCACAGTGCTGCACCAGCTACTACGAAGGAGAAAAATGACTGCTGCTGCTGAACCCATGGCAGAATTCTAATAGTTTAGATAGAGATCACTTAATTCTGCAGTTAATGTCTGCAATTTATGAGTTACATTTATAGTGTACAGGAAGATGGCAATTTTCTTTTAATTTTTTCAGTATCCTAAAATGTGGAAGGATTATAAAAATCCAGCAGGCTTAGACAGAGGATAAGAATCCCTTAAGGCTTGATATCTTAGATTTGCCTTCTACCAATGATACATTCATAATGTAGAGTTTCATTATTATATTCAATGAGATATTCAGAAGATTTTAACTTTTATGGAGCTGCTAAAACTGCAGTTGCAGTTAATTAACAGTACAATAATCAACTAGTCCTTATAATAAGGACTTAATCAAATAGTCCTTATGTCTGGGTCAGAGTACTTTTATATAAATGTAGTTCTGCATAATCCATATGTGAACTCTGTGTGGTGACCTGGACCATCTTTGTAGCTACTAGGAGGAGAGAAGGTGATTAATCTGCCCTCAGATAGACTCCAAAGCTATGTACTCCCTGGCTAGGCAGAGAAATCTGGTTTAGTCCAGGTGCCTCAACTTGAGGTACCTGCAGTTAAGTCAGAGGACTTAACTCTCACCTTTCTCCTCACCTTCATCTCTTTGAACCAATGCAGCCATTTTGCAGGGTAGAGGGTATTCTCTATATTTTCCTCATTTCTAGACATGCTAAGCCTTATGAGAATGATACTTACATAGCCAAACTTTTGGATAAGAGCATCAATCACATGATACATATTTAATTCAGGAGATTTCAAAGTAAAGGACATAATTCTGATTTATGTTTTTTAGGTTTTCTTGCACTGTGCTTGATTTCCCTGTGGAAGACTGGTTAAAGATATTGCTTTTACAGATGATACACCTGCAATGATATGAATATGCACATTAGTAGGGGTACCATTCCTAGTGGTAACACATCCCATCTAAACTCTTCATGGAGAAAAGGTATCCTAAACTGGCACTGTAATATTTTTCAAAGTTTATGTCATACAGTTAAAGATATTTGAAGAGATTCATAAATGAGAGGCATTCCCAGTTTGTGCATGGTATATTATTCCATTGGATTCTTAGTTTACTTGTTAGACGTAATATCTCGGTAATTTTGCAGTCCAAATTTTTGATTCACAAACAGTGATATATTAGAAGTACCTATCAGTTGTTGAGACTACAAAACAGTGACGCCCCAAAAAAGGAGTCAGGATGGATAAACTTGTTCTATTTTTTTTTGTGGTTTTACCAGGTTCTATACAGAAAGCTAATTTAATCATAGTGCTTTCAAAGTATTTCAAATGGTTATTTCGAATATATGTTTCAGTGACATTTTGAATGTAGGATACCATGAGGCATATAGCAGTAAGACCATTAAGTATGTGTGTACAATATGTGAAAAGATCAAAGGGTAAGATGAAAAGAGTAAAAGTATGGCCATGTTTGGTGCTTATGCAGTCTGGCAAATATTACAAATTGAAGCTGAGGATTGATCTGAAATATAATGCTTGAGGAGTATCAAGAAGGATTGTAGAGCTCTGTGAATGGTGGCAAGGGACTCTGGAACACAGCTAGTTTTCATCAGTTCCCCCAGTCAAAGGGAAGAGGTTTGAAAAGGCCAGGCAATTCTGGTAAATCAACCAAAGATTATAGACTGGTGCCTTGGTTACTTAGATCATGGGACTCACTTTGAGAAATCTAGTCTACTGGTAGCTGATGAGGTCCACCTGTCAGAGAAGGGGAAGGGAATCATCAGTCATAGACTTGCCAAGCTGGTAAAGAGGGCTTTAAACTAAAGTTGCTTGGGGAGGGGAACCTTAATCCATCCCTCTCCTACAAGTTTGATGCCAGTGGCAGCAACAGATGCTCTGAGCCTAGGGAAGAATGACAGGTTAGGAGAACAGCGCCTGAAGAGCAGCACAAAGGAATTCTTGCCATTCCAGTCAGTAAATTGGCTTAATCAAGGGCCCAACTTAAACACCCCTAAGCAAATCCACATAGAATGGGGAATAACCAAGATGAGGTAGAGGTGTACATGCATTTGCAGAGCTGTGATCTTATTGGCATCACAGAGACCCAATGAGATGGCTCCTATGACTAGAGCGTTGGAATGAAAAGACTCTTGGAAGGAGACGGGGTTTCAGCCTCTACATCAGTGACCAGTACACGTAGCTCCACATGGGGATAGATGAGGAGCCAACAAAATGCTTAGGGATCAGGATTAAATCCTGGGGAAGGACAGGTGACATTGTACTGGAGGTCTGCTACAGGCTTCCCATTCTGCTACAGGCTACCCATTCAGGCAAACCAAGTGGATGAGGCCCTCTATAGACACACAGGACCAGCCTCATGTTCATAAACCCTGGTCCTCAGTGGGAACCTCACTCATCCCTGTATCTATTGGAGGGACTGCACAGCAGGGCATAAGCAATCCAGGAGTTGCCTGGAAAGTGGTGGTGATCACTTTTTTTTCCAAGTGATAGAGCCGATGAGGAGAGGTGCATAGTTTCCTGGTTCTGTAATTCTATGATTCTTACACATTAACAAGAACCTACCTTTTAATTAATTAGATATAAAGTTTCATGATATTTTATGTTCACTGCTAGTTTTCATTTCATTTCAAGATACTTAGGACATGTTCTTCATGTCTAAGTAATAAAAAAATTAGGGATTATTTTTGACTTCAAACACCTACTATAAAACTGCAGACCTATTATTCAGTTTCTCAATTCTGTTCTGTAGCAGAATCATTTTGCCTTATCTTTAAATACAGCTCCATTCAGAGGATATAGACTGGGAAAATTGTGCCTTATTTGAGAAACAGTTGTTATTATCTAATCAATTAAGATCTTAATGTCTAGGCTTTTTAGCTGGTTTTAATAGAAAAAAAAAATTATAATTCATATTGTGAATTTAGTAACTGTAGCATCAACTGTGAAATTAAAATCAGGGTTTTTTTAATAATTCAGTTGGGTTTTTTTATGAATGAAAGAAATTGTAGTCCTAAAAAAGTCAAGGCATGTAATCAGAACGTGTAAAATATTCCATTCTGTTTTATGACATCTCAACTCCAATCAAGCAAACAGAACCAGAAAGAACTGCAGACTTGATTGACTGTTTAAAGGAAAAGCTGTCAGCTTGATTACAGGCAAGTGAACAGACACATTACTAAATGTAAACTGCATTTAATTTTATTATGCAAGCTGCTTTAATAACAAGTCACAAATAAGTTATGCAAACAGAAATATTGGGTGAGACTGAATACAGATTTCTGACATTGAGTGGGGGCTGTGGGTCACAGCTATTTTCAGTTGAAGTTTTCTAAATGTATTAGGAAGCAAAAGGTAATTGAAATGAGAGAACATCCAAAAAAAAAAAAAAAACACCCCACACTACATTATTTGAAACAAAAATGCTTAGAGACTTCAAATGGGTTGGTAACAGTGGATTCTTGCCTTGCTCAGAAGGGATGCTCTTACAGTGCTTCTATTAAAACATTTGCAGCATTTCTCTACTACTTTTTTGCTCGTATCCTTTCCCATATCTAGATTTTTTTTAGATGTTTCTGAAATTCAAAAAGACTCATTAAATATGGCTGATGTTTGATGCTAACATTGTGCAAGTTTCTTGGAGCTGTACCCAAAGGAGAAAAAAACCCACATGTATTGTTTCTTCTCACCTTGCTGCCCAGGGTAGATATTTCAAACCAGACTCAGCTGAAGACTTAAACTTGATGTTGTGCCACCCCAGAAAATGCCAGGATATCCAACCAGTCCAACGGTGGGTTTTGCAACGGTGGCAGAAGTTTTGCATTGTTGCATGTTGAGGGGAGGTTAGACTTGAGCTGTGTGCTCCCAAGCCCTGTGCAAAGCCGATCTGCTAAGCTGGAGACCCCATCTTTCACAGCCTATTTCTGCCTCCCAGCCAGCAATGCAGATACTTATAAATGTGGACCTGCTCTAGTACAGCACAGCTGAGAGAAACACAGAATTATAGCGCCTGATGCATGTCAGATGAAACCCAGGAAGGAAAGAAACCTCACAGAATCATAGAATTACACATTGGTTTGGGTTGGAAAGGATCTTAAAGATCACATACTTCTAACCTCCCTGCCATGGGCAGGGACACCTTCCACTAGACCTGGTTGCTCAAAGTCCCATCAAACCTGGCCTTAAATACTGTCAGGGGCAGCCACAGCTTCTCTGGGCAACCTATGCAAGTTGCCCACCCTCTCACCACCCTCACAGGAAAGAATTTTTTACTTATCTCTAATCTAAATTTACTGTCTGTCAGTTTAAAGCCATTCCCCCTTGTCCTATCACTACCTGCCCTTGTAAAAAGTTCCTCCAGATATCTTGTAAGCCTCCTTTAGGTATGGGAAGGCTGCTATAAGGTTTCCCCAAGTCCTTCTCCTCAGGGCTCTCAATCCTCTGGGAATTTGGCAGCTTCTGCCTAACTTATATTTGTGCTAACAGTTGTCTCAAGACAGGTTCAGGATCTTGCACTTGGCCTTGTTGTACTTCATGAAGTTCATACAGACTCACTCTCTAGCCTGTCAAGGTCCCTCTGGATGGAATCCCTTCCTTTCAGTATGTGTTGACTGCACCGCACAGCTGAGTCAAACTTACTGAGGGTGTACTCAATCCTACTGTCCGTGTCACTGGCAAAGATGTTATGGTGGAGATGGTCAGTGATGGCTGCTACAGGACATGGAAGTAATCAAGGAAAAGAGCAGTATGGTTGTCTTTTTGAGCACTTTTTCCCAATGCAGAGAAGAAGAAAGCAATGTTGGAGGGATTGTATATTTCACCAAGGGAGAAGAAAACAATGTTGGAGGGATTATATGTTTCACCAAGGGAGTCTGTAGTAAAACACCATGATCCCAAAGCAGTAGATTGCACATTCTCACAGCAATGACACTGTGTCAAGCACAAAGCAATTCTGTTGCAGGCTTTGTTGAGTTGGCTTGAAAGAAAAATTAGGTGCTGGAGGGGAAGCTGGCAAAGCTGGAGATCAGCGATCACAATGTGATTACATCCAATGTAGAAAAACAGAGAATAAGGGTTAATTTTCTCAAGCTGAGGGAAATTGTGAAAAGAAGTGATTATTTTCTGCCTGGTAGTCTCATTTCTCTGGGTTCTCAGAGGACTTTTAAGAAACTTATATTAGATTATTAAAAAGCCATGGATGTACAGTTGAAAAGATGTCATGTTTTGCAAAAAGCTCATTATTAGTTCAGTAGCAAGATGAAGATGATAAGTTAAGCAGCCAGTGTTGCCGAGAGGAAAGAGGCATAGACAGCAATCAGTGCAAACCCAATGTAAGCTTTTGGAGCTTATAAAAATGAGAATGGAAGTCAAAAGGGAAGGCCTTGGGGAAAAAAATATGATAGGGTGGCTCTGTGAATGGAGATATATAATTAAAACAACTATATTAGGAGAAAAAAAATCTCAGTGATACTAAATATACCTGTTATAAACCAGAAGAGTGATAGCACAGCTAGTAATGGAGGAAAATATCAGAGCTTTCAATAAACAATGATTCTTTGTTTGGAAGGAAGCAGTATAGCTCACTAATTCATGAAGGCAGGAGAAGATGTGTTTCTTATTCTAAAGAGATTAAAAAAAAAAAAAAAAGTTGTTTTCATCTGCCAGTTATTTTTAAACTATCTGTCCTGAGTAATCACCAGCATAAAAGAGCTAGATAAGGAGACCTCTGACTGATGTACATGCCTTCATTACTGTTAACTCACAGTGCTTAATAAAATTCCCATGTAAGTATTCAGACTCTGTTGCAGGCAGCTGTAGACCACAGTTATTCTGACTCCAACCCAAGGCAAATATAAAAATTAATTAATAACAGTCAGACCAGTGAACGTCATTTGACATAATTTGATTGCAATAAGACTTGTCAAAACTAACCTAATTTCATTCTTCGATGAGGTTACTTCTTGTTTGATTGCTGTACTATATATAATAGATGCAATGGATGCATTTTTGATTTTTTGTCAACACACACCCCCTTGACTGAGAAATTTGTACTGTAATAATATCAATAACCTTACATGAAATTGTTTTAAAATCTCAAAGGGCAAGCCATGAGGGAATCTCTTAAGTGGTTTTCACCAATATTAGTGCTAAGTGATACTCTTTATCATTTCTATTTGTGTTCTAGAAGCAAATATAAAATCATTCCTAATGCAATTTGACTGGTTTAAGCCTATCTACAGGAATGCATCTAATGATGTCTGCTGTGAATAAGGGCAAGGCACCAAGAGAGAATGCACTCAATAGACTGTAAGTTCAGTCCAAATAATTTTAACGGAGCCAAAAGGAAAGCTGTATGTGTGGAAACATGGAGTGCAGGCCATGCAAAAAGACTGAGGACCTCCATCCCTGCACAAGGAACTTCAAAAAGAATTTTAGTGTCTTAAATGAGAAACCGAATATTAGTACAGAAGGTAACTGTTCTGGTGAACTGCATCTCAAGGAGAAAATAAAATTATTTGGGAACACAAAAATTATTAAAATTATTGAAAATTATTAGATTAATTTAAACTAAATTAAATGTCATTAAAATTACTACAATTTCTCACTGTGAAGAACTAGGAGAGTCTCTTTATCTTGTCAAAGAGAGGACTGAGACATGATGTGAGTTGAGTACCTTTCTGGGAAAAGATGCAAGACCTACTTACATTTAGCAAAGATCAGCCCATCAAAAGTCAACAATTGGTACTGAGCAAGCCACAGTCAATTGAAAAACTTCTAACAATGACAGGCCTCAACTACTGGAGCAAGACATTAGAGGAATAAAGTCAATAACAAGTCTAGATTAAGTGGTTTCTGGAAGCTGTGCCTCAGTTAGCCAGGTGTAACTGGTCTCCAGGCAGGAATAATGAGTCCAGTGTCAAGCCTTTGTGTGCAGACAGTCAAACTGCTTCTTCAAAGGTTCCCCTTTAATCTTAAACACTGAAGCTTGGCAAGACAAATCATAGGTGTCAGAAGGATAAATGCTGAAACTAAGTATCAGGGGATGTTAAAAACATGTAAATTACAGAAATAATATTGGGAATTACCCCATCTTGGGTACATACCAGTATAACTTTGATTCTGCAAAGCTCTTAAGCATGGGTTTGACTTGATGTGGGTGTTTAGGTCCTCCATGTCTTAATAGAACTGAAGCATCTGTGTAAACTCTAAATTCAGTATTAGCTAGAAGTTTTGTCTGAGTAACTAAGGGTGTGAAATTTCCTTTTTGAATATTGGAGGGCACCTTCTGCCTAATTTAACACTTGACACTGATCATGACAGATTTTCAATGTCTTTAAGGAATGGAGAACCAGACTGAATCCCATGTTTACAGCAATTTGAATCTCTTTGTTGCAAAGCAATTATTATACAGGGATTTGGCAAAGCAGATGGATAAGATGACTATAATGGCAAGAGGTAGATGTGGAAAAGTGGTTTTATGAACTTACTTGAAACTCTGTAGTGTGAAAGACCATGGAAAAACCTAAAAAGTCATAATTAAGTTCATTCTATTTCAGTATATCTCACAATATAGTCTATGTTTATTTTGGCAGAGCCACAGATGCTGTCTTTCTGCTTGTGTTAAGAATATTTTTTCTGATAAAACTAGAATGCAGCTTTTCCAAACTCTTCCATCCTCAGTCCTTTTCTGTATCTTGAATTGATATTTAGCGGGATTTCCTAGTTGATGGAATGCACTGATTTATACTTTGTTGCTGCTCTATCCTTTTCTTGCAGAAATATATGGTAAGAATTTCACAAATTTCCCATTTTAGCCTCCAGAGGTCATCAAGACCTTTACCTTGGAATCAGAAAGAAAGCAAGGGAAAGAGAGCATGCTAACCAATAAATTACAGTTCTTAAAATATGTGATAAAGATTTTTTTGTCATTTTATTTCCAAAGTGGTCCCCAAATGTGTGTAGGAAATGCTATTCAGTGGCCTGGCACAACACAGAGTAGTCTTTGACCATGCAGGAATCAAGCAGACCTCAAGAAGCCAAGTAGAAAAGTCAGATGTTTGGTAGAACATTATTTCATTCATTTGGAGACAAAATACCATGCTGTGCAAGTCAGATAACATTAGAGTTAGCTCAGTGCTGGAGGAAAAGGCTTGAGTACACCTATACCTGCATTACGTTGTAGGTGCCCATGTGGCTCACACCACTCCTTCCCTGTCCAAGCTGACACATGGAATCTGGGTTGTGCTGCAGAAGCTGTGGAATGCTCTTGCCTCTCCCTTGCAGTGAGAAGGACAGACTTAGTGATGAGCTGTAAGTAGCAGCCTGGAATCAATAATTGCTAAGCCCAATAATGTCTTTAGGTATTCTAGCTGTTTGAGAAGTTAATATGTTTCTAAAGTACTGATTTGCCTCTGAGACTGCCCCAACCTGCTTGGAAAACTGGCAGAACACACTGAGAAAATAAATTACTTTTATTCTTAACTAAGAAATTCCATGAAAGTATTTTACCTGGGATCTTAAAATACAATGTGAAAGTAGTTAATGAAAATGAAAATCCAGACTGAATCTGTAGAGAGGACAGTAAAGCTTTTATGTAAAAGAATCCAGTGGAATATATCTTTATGATATTGAAATCATTGAGGGCCTATACAATGGCAAATTCTGGCTAGTAGACTACTTCTAAACCCAGTATCTTTGTTTTAGTCTTCCTCACAATGTCTTTCCAAGTTTTGTTATTTCAATTCTTCCTGCATAATTTCTACTTATCATCCACAAACCCCCTCACCCTTCAACCGCACCAACAATGTCATTCCAAGGGTGTCCCTAGACTATGTTTCCTCTTAATCCTGACACATTTCTCAATTTAACAAAATCAAATGAGTGCTGAAAAAAGCCCCCAAATTTGTATGACAATGTATAACAAGGTTAATTGCTGGAAATGAAAAGAGACTTTTGGAGAGCTAGAGTATCCTGAAGAAAGTACTTTCATTTTTTTACAAATTTGCCGTACTTCTACTGACCTTTGGCTTCTACTGCTTCCTAGAAACATTGTCTGAGATTTTGGAAGGTTTTGAAAAATACTGGGCATGATGTCTAGAATAACAGTACCTATTAAGGAGTTGCAGGATGTAAAATAGAGTGATACTAACCTGAGTTTATTACATATCTCTCTTTCAGTGTATTTGTCAGCTTCAGTTTTTCTTTTCTTTTTAAAATTTCTGCCTTTTAATTATCAGTCTGTCACAGAATGTAGAAAAACACAAGTTTATGCTAACCAGTGGATTTCTTTGCACATGAGAGCTAAAAGTCAGGGCTGTTTAGACAGAAAGAAATCCAACAGCCTAGAGACAACAAGGAATATAATTCTATGACAGTGCATTTATTCTTGTCAAATCTGTGAGAACACATTAGCATACCGTCAATTTAGATGACAACATTTCTTGGTTGCTTTTACAGACAATTTAATCTTCCCTCATATTTCAAAGTTCTTTAAATATCTTGCGTTGAGGTCTTGTGATCCACCTTCCTACATTGATTTCTGTCCTTCTGAGGAAGCTGCATTGCTTCAAAACCCTGGGACTGCTTTCCATGGCAGGCCTTGCTGAGGTGAAAGGCAGACCAAACTCCTAACCACACTGTGCTAAGGATGCCCTAAAAATGCCATGTTAACATTGAAGTAATCCACTGAAAAACATTTTATGACTGTGTTTCTGGGGGTTTTCCAGGCTACCCTGATTCTTTCTGATCTTTGATTTCTGGACATTTGCAAACATTTTTCTAAGGTTTATATAAAAGAAGAGCCTAAAAAAATATTAGCTTTAAAGATTTTGTAGCTAGGATGGTGACATAATTTTAATAATAGAGAGCAGATTTTCACTCACTTTTATTACATTGACATGGAAACCCACTGAAGGAGTTTGGAGACACCAGGAGCCTGACTCTTCCCTTTGGATTCCTCATATGACTGCTAGGGAGAGGTACAGTGTATCCTTTGATAGGCCTATATGGTCAGTGACTAGCAAGAATACAATATAAAAAGAATAATTGACAACTGCAGTAATAAGAAATATTACTTACTAAGACAAAAAGTGTATTTATATCTTCATCTACTCTTCATTAGTTCTTTAGGATTTGAAGTGGATGAATTTGACACAGTAGAATAGGCACAAGAACTTGTTTCTTTTTCCTCAATTGCAAGAGCTTTGTCTGATTTAATGTTATCACCACCGTGAATCTCAACTAGCTGTCAAATTGTTAGAAAGCTAGAAAACTGACTGCTGTGAGAATGAGCTTAAAGCAATATGGAGTGGATGCAAATCTAGCATGCTTGAGAATTAAAAACAAGCTGGATAATGTGTCTGTGCTGTCTACTGTTGCAGGATTGTTTTCAGTGATTAACACACTTGGTTAATTGCCAAGAAGAACTCTTGTTCTATGAGTACTGCAGTTAACACTCCTTACAGCTATGAAATTGGAAATTACCAATACAAAGAAGTTCTTCTTCTCAACCAAAATATATATTTCAGATCACATAATTTATATCAGTAGATGAAGATTTCAAAAGTGACCTTGAATTTTGGATAGAGCTCCTTTTCTTTTGGAAACTGAGGACCATAATCTGAGTCAAGTGAGCAACTTGAAATAAGTTAAAGAGGCTTCACATTTAGAATTCTGGTTCTTTTGACTCTCAGAGAAGACTCCTTGCATTTTTAATGATTTATTTTAATTTATCCTCATTTAACAAAAATAATTAGATCTTGGATGATGGCTTAGACTCATTTTCAAAATAAACCACAATACTATAGAGAATGTAATGATAATGTAATTATGATTTTCTTCTCTTCAAATAAACTTTGATACTCTGATGTCTGACCTTATTTTTAATATTTTTGTATAGAACTGCACAAACTATCATATGAAGAAAGTACACATAAACACAGCCTACCTTTAGAGAGCTGCCAGTCCTAAGGTCTCTGAGAGAAATTCTGTGAATGTGTCATTTACTCACTGAAATGAATGGGAAGAGGCATATAATGACATCTTAGCATCTGCTAATTAAATTGATCTCTTTGCTTTTTCATGAAGGATCAATACTGGTTTTGCAATTCAGATTTTAATTAGGGACAGGTTTATCAACCTTGTTACCTGAATAAAGAGCGATAGAACAAGAAGAAATGGCCTCAAGTTGCACCAGGGAGGTTTGAGTTGGATATTAGAAAAAATTTCTTCACCCAAAGGGCTGTCAAGCACTGAACAGGCTGGCCAGGGATGTGGCTGAGTCAACATCCCTGGAAGTATTGAATAGATCTGTAGATGTGACACTTAGGAACATGGTTTAGTGGTGGACTTGGCAATGTTGGGTTAATGATTGGACTCGATAATCTTAAAGGTCCATTCTAATTGAAATGATTCTATGATCAGTGATATCAATAAGCAATTCCTGGCTACCTATGTTTCCTTTGGCTTGCATGATATTCAACAACAAAAAAGAAAGTGAGAATAAATACATGACGTTATATATTCTCCATAAAAAGGGCCACATATGTTTTAGCTTGTTCCTTTCCTAGTTTTCAGTCTTTGGGATATTTTACTTGCTGAAAAATTAAAAGATTTCTGTTAAAATAAATCATGTGAGGAACCACTTCCAGATAAATGGCTCACAGTATCTACTCCTTTTTGGAAAACCATAAACCAGAGATGGAACGCTTGAAGTTCACCTTGTAAACAACTGCAAGCACAATAATGGCATTCAACCTGTGTGTCCCAGGTGACAGTACATAAAAGCAGCTAGGCAGAACCACTAAAATATTTTAGAAGTGGAATTTGATTTTGTAATATGTCATTGATATGGTTGCATTCCTTTCTATGAATCAGTAACAAAATCCAAACTAGCTGCTCCAGGTATAGATGCAGTGATAATACAGTTTGTTAAGCATTGCCTGGACACAGTATACATTATCTGATATGAAAATGGAATTTCTTATTTGCACATTGTTATGTTTTTACAACAGGCCTGGGCGTTTGGTAGCCACAGAAAATGAAACTTACGCCTCTCTGCATGTGGAATATATATCCACTTTAAAAATATAGGAAATCTTGAGAAATGTGGTATTAATTTATGCTGGAAAAGGTAGTTCCACCAGACTTCAGATTAGTCACTTTCTTGGGACAACACAAAGAAGCCTTCTGTGAAGGTTTTATTCTTCGCATAAATTTAATCTGTGGTCAAGCAGAGTATGTGGAATAAATTGCCCTTGGTGTTCTGAACTATGGCTTACAGTACCTGCTACTAAGCTTCACTTGGGAAGAGCGATTTAGGAGCTCAGCCAGTGTAGCTATCAGAGTGCCTGTCTTGTTTTGTCATCCCTAAAAAACACTTGTGCAACACAAGATATGTTGTTCTTGATAATGTAAGATTTCTGTAATGTTCAAATTGTGATTTATTCGTTGAATATAACCTTTCAAAGACTTAAGAAAGTGACCTTCACAGAAAGCTTTGTGTAGCTCTGTCATTAAGAGTCTGGTATTTCTCAAAAGTTAAAAAAAAAAAAGTAACTAACATTGTTAAAGGCAGTATTATGCATAAATGATATCCCCTTGGAACTGACAGATAAGATGCAAAACATCCTGAGGAATTTTGTATTTCTTCATTTGAAGTCTTTGTAAATTTTCTTGGAGACAGTACAGACAAGCACAGAAAATACACATTAAAACTGAAAAGATGTATTTCGTTAAAATACTCTGACAGATTAAATAAGTGTTAATGGTGACTTTATAGCTCTGATGGAACAACAATGAAAGTGGGCAAAATGTGCAGGGAGAGGCACATGCATTACTGTAGCTGTTGGAAAAAGCAGCATGATTTCTCACCCCAGAGGAAAGTTCTCCCTGGTCCCTTTTCACTATGAGGTGGGCCCCTGAAGTTCTGCAAAGAGCAATCACAGTAGCATCTGAGGGCCTGGCTCTTGCCTTACTGACTTTTTGATGACTTGCAATTGACAGCTGATTTGTGCGTGCAATTGCTTTCAATATGGGATTTCAGTAATTGCAAAGTTATTGGTGCTTATTTTCATTGCAGTGTCTAGAACGTTGGTGCTGGTGGAAGAAGAAAGAGTGGTGATTAATGATTTTATGTTGAAGTCAATGAGTGAAACCAGACTTTCAGTCCTGATGATCAGGAGGTCACCTATATGCACCAGGCATCCAGAAGTTGCTAATTAATGAACAACATAATTAAGTTAAACTTAGAACAAATATTCTCCACCCTATTTAGTTGAAAGATTTCTGCTTCCATTTCAGACTGAAAGGAGGTAATTTGTGCTAGAAAGCCTGACCAATTTCACTTCTGTTTACAAAGCTTTTTGCCTGTTTTATTGCTATGTTAAAAGAATTCTTTTAGGTATGTTTGTGAATTTGGCTTGTTTTCCTAGTACCCATGTTTCTTCTACACTCACAGAAATATGTACTTCAAAACGCAGAGAAAATAACTGACACGATGAAAAGTTTCTTTCAACTATCATGTCAAGGAAGTATGCAGTTAAGATCTCTTTAGGCAAGACATTTATACAGCAGTTCAGTAAGTACAGAACAATAACTCCGTCACTGTGATCAAAGGGTGAAGTCCGTTCCCATGAAATTGGTGCTCAAGTGAATACAACACTGGAAAATAAGAACCCATTGCTTGGAAAAAAACAAAACAAAACAAAACAAACACTTTTAAAGGGAGAAATTCATTGTGTACTTGTAAGTGAATTGTGCCTGTCTTTTTAGGTGCTTATAGAGCCTCCATCTCTGTAAGGGCTGATGTAATTAATGTTAGCCTGTGGCAAAAACCTGAAAATGTACTTTTGGATGGAAAGATAAAAAATCATCTGCAATGTACAATATATTGAACTGAATAACAGCATTTGCTTCAAAACTCAAGGACACCTCAACATCTATAATTAGAAAGGCTCTCAAAGGGCATAGATAGATTATTTCAACTGAGATGGGTGACACTTCTTTTAAAACAGCATGAACTTGAAAGTCTGAATTCTTTTTAACCCTTTAAGGAAAGCAAGTGAAAGACAAAGCCAGTTCTGCTTTTTACTTCACACTCTCAAAGCCGATATACATCAGTGAAATGTTAAATGGTGCATCCAATAGTTGTACCTGTCTTTTTATGCTGTAATGTTGAACTCTAGTGCTGACTGAAGGTTTCCACTCTTCATTTATTGAGACATCCAAGATTTTACAACCTTTTTGGAATTATTGCCTTTCCTCTCGATTGTGCCAATAAAAATTTCCTTCTCCTTTCCTTTTTTCCAAACTGAAATACAACTCTCTCACATCATAAAACTGATGGACTACAAGAGAGGCTAATCCTGACCTTTGGCAAAGGAGCCTTACAGAAGGAAACACCCATTTATTTACATCTATAAGGAGACAGAGGAGGCACCCCCTCTGTCTAAGGGAGACACGGCCTCCCTTCTAAACACTGTGCATTACAAGAAATATTGGAATTATATATAGTTGGGGTTTTTTTGCCTTAAATATTATAAGCTTTTTCTGCCTCTGGATAGTTGAGAATCCCAAGGCAATACTTCCCTGTATGATTCAGTATGCCTGAGCTTATAATGAGAACAGCATCTTCATGCAATAAAGTGAAATAGCACAGCTTCAAAAAGCTCATGATTTTGATTATTGAAGTATTTTCTGAGCATATCCCATCTTACTTTCTGGGAACAGAGAGATTTGAAAGCATAAAATAGAGAGACCTGATTTAATATAAAAATTATATATATATATGTCATATATATAACATAAAAATTAATAAAAACTCCTGATTTAATTAAAAAATTAAACTGACGCTAGGAACTTAATATAACGTGTTGACTCTACATATTTGTTCCTCCTGAAGTTTGTATGTTATGCTGCAGCATGCAGGCAGTTTTGGCTAGCATTCAGGAGACTGCAATCTTCAAAAATGTTTTTCTCAGTATAAATTGTTATAAAGCCAATTTTACCTAGAATAGCAGAGACTCTAGAATAGTAGTGTTATAACTTTAATGGTCTGATAGGGTATGTGAAGCAAGGCTTCTGGAGAAGAGGGAAAACTAGGCCTTGGGAAAAACAGGCAGGCTTTTGGTGCAACAGCCCTTCTTTGGGGAACACTTGCACCTCTTCAGGTCTGAAATAGAAGCAACAATCCAGTTGCTATGTAAAGGTTGGGAGCAATTGCTCTCAGTTTAGTTTAATTCCATCAGTCAATTAGATAAATCTGAAAGGAAATGCAATTGGCATCTGGGGAACAGAGCAGGATTTTTGTGAGGAAGGAAATGATAAGGTCATTGTCTCCCATGGGACAGAGGAAGAAAAAGACTACTGATTATCACCTGTGGAACATGCAGATATAGATTGAAATATACTAAATTCTAGCAATTATCAGAGCAAGCTTATATTAAACTGCACCAGATAGAAATCATTCAAATTGGCACATGATTAACAAATAATTTTATCTGTGTAATGCAAGAAGCTGGTGAAAAATAAAATGTTTGAGGGACATATTAAATACTGAAGACATAATTAAGGTTAACTGTGAAGTGAACTAATCTTTCCAAAGTTCTTTCCCAGGAAGAGTGAGAAATCACTCAATGTGGGAAGTTACATGGGGATCCCCACACTCTAGGAGGTTTGCTAAATCTAAAATCTTTTCCAACCAGGTGTAGGGATAGATGGATTAGCCTTCTGTATCCAAGGTATTAAAAATAGCTCTTTTCCTCTAAGCCCATTCTATAAGGACAACATTTAATTAGTTCTATCAGCCAGAAGCCCAGCTAGATTTGAACTGCATCAGTCCAAATGTCTGTACAGGGGTTAGGGTAATGCAGAGGTGCTGGCTGGTGTTTACTTTCTGCAGCTCAGTGCCAGAGGGTGAAGAGGGAGCACTGACTCTCAGTCAGATCACCCAGACATAGCAGATTACATGTGTCACTTCCTGATACTGCGCTCAAAGTTGCAAATGATGGTCTATAGGTGTGTTACATAAAGTATGTTCCCTTTTAAGCCCCTAAAATCAGGATTGACTCTGTGACTGTCACAGAGTGGACATGGGTTGGTAACATACTAATAGCTGGAGAAAAATTCATTAGAGCTTGTCTCCTGGACTTCAGTTTGCACCAGCTTAAATTATTTTTTGAACATAAACCTCCTGCATGAAGTTGAGATTCACAACAATGACAATATAAAGCCTGGATGCTATTACAAAAAGGTTTAAAATTATCAGATGGTAATGAAAGGGGTAGGAAAAAAGGTAGCAATAAAAAATGAGGTTTGTGTTCCAAGGAAGCAAAAGTAAAGTAATAGTGAAACCACTGCTCAGTTTTGTACACAGGCCTTCTTTTCACACACACAAAAAAAAATTATTTAGAGAAGGAAATACGAATAATAAAATGAAAACCACTCTAGGACACCTTTTAAAGTCAGCTTTAATTGCAGAAATATTTTTTTTAATTGTAGAAATATCTTGAACTCTGAGGACTGGTAATATGATCAATCTTTTGCTCAAAGTAATTAGATAAATTCAAAAACAGAGGTGATTAGAGATATGTATTAATGAGTAAACTGTGTAAGAACATCCTTTGAGTTATGAAGGAACAAAACATCTTTATAGATGTGAAGTAATACCAAGTCCCAAGATGTCACGTGAAGGGGAACTTTAATTAGCAGTTAGGATGAGTCCTGGTCCAACAAGACAAACTGGTCATGGTCATTATAGGTGGAGTGGACAAACTACTAGACAGAAGAAAGAGTTCATGCCTTGCCAGTGATTTACACAGCTATTTGCTAGCAGACTCTGAGTTCATGAAGTTTTTTTTCTGCATAGCGGAAAGGTTATAAACAAGTCCAGTGCAAACACATTGCTGACAAATTTATTCTGAAGGCCAATGGGCTGAACAGGGTAACAGAGGCATTAGGTCATATCCCAAACCATGTCAGACTTGACTGTCTGTCGCATCTTCCATTATCCATCTGTCAAAAAAGTAGGAGTCCTCACTTGCTTAAGAGACAGATATAAAACTGTTAGTTTCACCAAAAGGTAGCAAGAGGCAGTGGAATGACTTTTTTCTAGACCCTTCCAGAGCAGTTTACTGCCTTACTTTGCCTTAATGCTGTTGTCAATCCTATGTGACAGTTCAGCTTTGTGCAGCCTGCAGAAAGAGCCAAGACACAGAAGAATATATTTGTTTTAAGATGGTTTAGAGAAGCATTAAAAATTAGACCCGAACAAGGTTTTTCAGAGACTGAACATTTAGCTAGATCTTGATCCACCACAATGTACCTACTGGCAATGGTCAGAGCAGAGGGACTTCAAATGCCTCCACCATCATAATCCTGGCACTTCATTTAAGGAGTAGTCCACAGGCAGAAGCAGAGGCCATAAGGTTTTGACCTCAAACCTCTGTATCATCTGGGCAGGCTGTGTGCCAAGCAGGAGGAGAGAGGTCAAAACCAGCTCCTTGTTGCTTAGAGACCCTTGCCAGCAATATCAAGTGAATATGCACAGCAGGTTTCAAGAATGATGCCAACAAATGGGCCTGCATACCAAAGATTTCCAGGGCTGGTGACTCAAGTGGTGGGCATCCTGACGTGAAGATCTGTGGCACTAACCACTAGAAGCTGGTGACTGCTTTGTGGGACTGAGTGCTTAGTTTGTATTTATGCGGCAGCTGAAGTCACTGTGCTGAGGATAACCATGACATTTGCTTGTTAAACCAATCTTCTGTTACTAACCACACTCTTGGTGGTTGCAGGAACTCAGTGCCACCATGTGGTACCTTGGCCAGGAAGATATGCTGCGGACTCCTCTGGATACATTCCAGGTGGATGGAGGTCCCCACTGCTCTACCACTGCAAATGGGTTAGGAAAGGAAGGTCACCCTGGCCTCTCACCTCTTTTGACAGCCCTTCTCTACCTCTGCATCTGAATTTCCGGTGACAGCTGGGTCCGCACCCTCTGTCCATTTGGTCCTGCCAAGCTGCACCCCCATCCTCACCCAGCCCTTCAGACAGATCCTGATGTGACCTCCAAAGGGACAGATGTGTGACAGCACACTGTCTTAGCAGAGGGTAATGAGTAGCATTTCTCCAGAGGCAGCACAACTCAGCCCAAGAGAACGCAGAACCCAGTTAAACATTACTTATTCTTTCTAAAGTAATTCATGGAAACAGCAGAGAAATTATTGTTGAAATATTTCAAAACCCCCTACTTAAGGCAGAGGCAGGCATGGCAGCTTTCAGCTTGAGCAATCCTGTGTAGCGAGAAACCAATGAAAATAGGGCAAATGGCGAACATTAAACAAACTGAGCCATAGGAAGACTTACTAGCTCTGGCAGTAATATGTGGTGATTTTTCCGTAGATGCCACAATGAAGTGCTGCATCTCTCACTCCCCTTTTTTTCAGCTAGCAGGAAAATCAGAAGCAAACATGTCTGTATGCACAATCCTAAATGAAAGCAAAGTAAATTTAATGACTTCTAAGCAGTGTCATGAATACCTACTAGTTATTTTGCAGTAAAAATACAGATATTTTATCAGTTTTTAGTAACTACGTTTTCCTGCTGTTTGCAATTGCAAGAAACTTTTTCCAGTAACAGTACAGTACTTCCTACATAATTATTCAGCAGACCCCAAATGAGCAATTTATAAAAACACGCTAAACAAAAATACTGAAATGCAATGTGCTGCAGAGAAACAGATATAAAGGAGGGGCTATTTCATTTTCCCTTTGGTGATTTTACCTTAATCTCACTTTCAGTGAAACTCTTTTGCAAGAATTTCAATTCAATAATTTTCACTGTCATTTTCAAATAGAAAAAAATTACATGCATTTAGCTTCTTTTATAAGTTATAAAAAGTATTTATAATGTTTTGAGTCTATTCACTACCTGAAAATATATTTAAACCATTTATACAAACCCCCTGCATCTCTGGATGCAAATATCCCAAATTTCCAACTAGACTTCTTAGGTAAGTTATGATCAGAGAGTAAGTTCCTCTAGAATAATTCTATTCAAAGCAAAAGCTTTACACAAAAATGAAAGGCTGACTCTTTAGCTGTCTTATATTCTCACTCCAGTGTCTGGATTAACACACAGAATCACAGAATCACAGAATACTGGGTTGGAAGGGACCTCAGAGATCATCTGGTCCAACCTTTCTTTGCAAAACCACAGCAACCTGTCCAGCTGAATCAATGTGTCCAGCATTGGGAAATCTATCACTTCTATAGGAAGATTATTCCAATAGCTGACTGTTCTCATTGTGAGAAGTTTTCCCTGTGTCCAACAGGAATCTGCCCAGGAGTAACTTGTGCCCATTGCCCTTCATCCTTTCTATGTGAGTCCTTGCAAAAGGAAAGTCTTCATGTTCTTTGTAGCCACCCTTAAAATATTGGGACATGGTGATAAGGTCTCACCTGAGCCTTCTTTTCTCCAGGCTGAACAAACCCAGCTCTCTCAGCCTTCCCTCACAGGGTTCCCAAGTTTTTGAATAATCTTTGTGGCCCTTCTCTGGACCCTCTTCACCTTGTCCACAAATTTTTGGAATCATGGGAACCAAAACTGAACACAAAACTCAGTTCTACCTACTTGATCACCTAACATACTATATTCATGGTACATTCACAAGGTCTCAACATCTCTGGTCTGGGAAGGTTGGATAGGATGTGGTGTTGGTCCATGCTGTGCCACTGCCTGCAGTTACCATCTTGGGCATCACCAACTGAGGTCTCCAGGCATCCCCCAACATTATCTCTGCCTACCTTTCTCATGTCCAGGACTTGCTTCACTTCCTGTATATTTCCTCCCATTGTGATCTTCATCTTCTTTCTAAACCTCCTCCTTCTCTCCAACACTGATTTTTTTTTAGGATCACATTTTTTTCAGCCTCCTTTCTGGGTCCCCAAATTTCCTATTTACTAATCAAAACAGTCTATGTGCAAAAGGACGAGTGATCAGCCTGCTAATTGATGACTCAGTGTCATCTCTCTCTATTAACTGGAAGACAGCATGTGCCACTTCTGTTGAGCCCAGGTGCTCACAAAATCTACAGCCAGCCTGTACCTATTGCTGAGAGGAAGCAGCAGGAATTTATGTTTGACGGTTCAAAAGTTCAAATCTGGACATCCACCCCCCAAATCCCAATTATCTGCCTCATGGTACTATTCATGATTTATTCTTTTTTGGCCAGAACTGTCATCAAGCATGTATTAACTCATCTCCTGCAAATGATTCACTGCGAAGTCACACAGTTTGCAGCAGCAGAATGATAAGAATCTGGTTTGTATATGAATACAAAACTTGTTTACTGATTACATGTATGTTAAGTTTGCTGTTCTCCATTGTTTTTATAAAGAGGTTTAAGGTAGGCATTAATCTGATTTATGAGGATCAGCACCCTGTATTAACTCTCCCTCTGCTAGATAACATGTTGAGCTGCTGCTACATATCATAAGCATCCACACAAGGCACCAAGCCTATCTCATAAGTTTGATGTATCTCTCTCCCCCCAAAAATACCAAACACATTTAATCACGCCCACAAATATTAGCTTTAGCCTTATGCAAACCTCAAACGAGAACACAAATCTTACTAGCACTCTGAAGTCTTGAAACACTGGCAAGATTCCCAAGAAAGCCACAGTGATTTTGGAGAACATGAGTAAATTCAAACAACAAAACTCAGCCTGTCACAAACAAGCAAATACATTCCTTTGCCAAACAAAAGTTCACAGCAAAGTTAAACACAGTACTAGAAACACAGAGAAGAAATGGCAGGAGAGGCTCATACCTCTTTAAACTGGGTGTCTATTTCTGGTTTGATATGCCAATATAGGGTTCAACCATGAACACTGTTTAAAATCAAGAAGAGTTAAAGGCAGGTAGTACCTCGAAGGAGATGCCTTAACAAGAACTGGCTTTGAGACTTTCCAACCAATGCCTTCATTTAAGACTGTGGAGATTGAAAAAAAAACAGTGCTCAAGCTAATCTCAGGGTGCAGGCAAGAGGCCAGGCTTTCTTAGGAGCTCAAATTCCAGAAAATGAGAGCCCAATTGATTTTTGAAGCCATCACTTTTTCCTGTCTCAGCGAATGCAAGTGAGCAAGAGGATAATTTGAAAACTTGGCTACAGGCCTCTTACTTTCATTTTGTTTCTTTTAAACAAATACCTCAGCCTAACAATCTCCAGGACAAATACAGCTAAACAAAAAATATCCCCACCCAGCACTCAGTGACTATTAAGCTTTTGGTTTGGCATTGAGTCTTCTTTGACAAATAAAACCATATTTTCTTCATATGTAGTCTGGGGACGTGCAGCTAAGACTGATTAGTACTGCTATGAAGTCTTAAAACTCACAGGTCTTTAAAACAGCAAGCCATAAGCACAAGAATATAGAAGAACTAGACTTAAAACTATTTTAAACAACTTTTTCTGTGAAACACTAACAAAAACCTTCACAAGCTGATGTCTTCTGTGTGTGGTGGGGAGGAGTTTTACTTAGTTTCTATAGTACGCAATTAAGAGGAACATGAAAATTTGACCCATAAACAGGACCAATGCTTCCGTTTAGAATCAAGAAACATTTGTATGACAAGTAGTCTAGGTGAAAGGGAAATATCAGAGCCAAAGCAGAAACTGGCGTTTGGTCAGAAGCTCGTGTGGAATTTAGAAGAGTAATTTCTGTTACCTTGTAAGGTCAGAAATCTTTCAAAAACTTATGGACTGACAACCACAAAAGAAATGTAGGTCTCAAAGCAAGTCCCAAAACTGTGCAATAATCTTAGAGGTAAAGAAAACCCACTATAGATATTTTTATATCTATCTATCTATCTATCTATATAAAAATACTAACATATCTGTGCATTTTTACCTTCTGACTGAATAAGAAGGTCTTGACCTTTAAAGTCTTTGAATAAATGTGAACATCTGTACCTTTTCCCTGTGTATTTATAGACAAGAAGCCCCTATTCACATAATCAGATTGCCCAGAGCCAAGGAAACTTGTAACTATGAAAACTAGCTGCACTGGATTCATTATCTTTACTTCTAAAGTTTCTCAACAGCAGGACAATGGACAACATCATGTTGCCTTGTGATACAAATATCAGACTCATAATGATGGACTTTAGATTATTACTCCTGTTCCTCCCCTGCCATTGACACACGTATGCCTTTAAATGTTTTATGGGATTTGTCAATTAAAAATCACAAGAGTCAACAACGGATTCCTCATGCAGCTATCCAGGAAGAGAATTCCTAGTTTTCATTTGCAAAAAAAGCAAAGAAATCATTGTCATTGTTGAGCATGCACTGATCTGTTCCCAGCTGGGGCCAATGAGCAGCTCACTCAGAGCTCTTCATTGCAGAACACCAGAAAGAGTCATAGAATAGGAAACTTTTCTAGTGAATGGCCTGGTTGGGAAAGGGGTATTTTTTCTTCAGTAATTTTGGAATTTTTAATATCAGAATCACCATCCTAGGGGGTATTAAAATCTGTCTTTTTTTTTTAACCCTGTAGTGAAAAGAGTTTCTTTGGTTGCTGCTGAATAGAAGAAAAAAAAGTCAGCTATTTAAAGGGCTTGTGTTGGCAGAGTATTTCCCAAGTTAAAAAAAAGAAAAAAAAAATCATTTTGGTTTACTGAATATTCCTCAAACACTAGTTAAATGTCAGTTCTGCCCAAAACTCTATTTCCCATTCATGGTACTCTGCTCTGTTCAGAAGCCAAGTGATCTTTTTTTCTCTTCTAGTAAGCCCACACCATGTGAGAGAATGGAGACTTATGCAACTCACATGTGGTAACATGCTGATGGAGAAACAGCTTTTTATACCAAAATCATTCTTACAGAACTTGCCTATCCAATTCTAATTAGAAGTAAGAAAATTTTAGTGATACAAACCCATGAATATTTTAAAGGCAATAGCCTGCTGGTAAAGTATTTCAGTTCAGCTCTCTGCTTCGCATTTTTTGCCTACCCTCCAGCTTTTGCCAGTGCTTCTCTTAAGGGACTCAGTCTTGCACAGGTTGTAGTCTCCCCTCCAAGCAGTGGCTATGAGTTTCTCTTAGCCAGCTGCAGTCAAAAGACTTGATGGAGAGAAAAGCTCTTTCTTGCCCAACAGTATTTGTGAGGTTTTGCCAGAACAACCAGACTTATCCCTCACCACTCCATATTCACTGGCATGGATTTCAAGTGAGTCATTGCTGTCGATAAAATCCTAAATGGTGTCTTACATCTACAGCTATACAAAGTATTTTCACTTTAGCGACAATACCATAGTTTTACCCCTAATTTTATTCATCAATTCTGTGGTAAATACTATGCAGTATGGCTAGAATATGTCATGCTCAGATGTTGTTTCCATAGTTGATATTAATACTGAAGGCTGAAATTATAAGAACACAGGCATATTAGATATCTCAAGGCACAGAGAACAGTTAGAGAGATTTATCAACTTGGCTCAATATGGTAGGTGACTAAATACCACAGAAATTACACAAGTTATTTACTTAGCCTTCTTTGCTGTTGTGGTACACACTCCTCAGTGGGTACCTACATTGGCAGGTCTCTAGATATCTTTAAAACTGCTCCATTAAAGCATAAATATCCTTACAACCACTTGAACTTTGTTTATGGTGGGACTACCTCTTGAAGGATATGTAGGCATCTCTCTGTTCCTTCACCCCTTGGAAGCCGTATGAAACCATATATATCTCATTCTGTAGCCTTCAGAGTCTGAGCTCTTGTGCATGAATCTGATCAGAAATTTGAGCCTTTTTATTAGCCTATATCTGGACTTTTTCCAGTTAAAGAAAGCAGACTGCAAAACCTACTCTAATATTTGGCAGACTAGAGGAAAATTAGCCGGAACATATAGAAATATAAATGAAAGTGAAGAAAGAAGATTCTGCTAAACACCAAAGTGGTCCTGAAAGGTAACAATTACTTGCCTTAGGCTCATTCTACCCCATTTTTCTGTTAGTTTCCATCCATTAATTTAAAACAAGTGTGTATTTTCTCCACTTGATTTTTTCAGCTATAATGGTTGTCATGGTTATCTCAAGCACAATTTAAATGTATGAAATGCACAAAGTTGATTTTTAGTAGTTCATTCCAGAACATACTTAAAACTCTTGAAAACTGTGGACAACAGATCTGGTTAATGAAAGCTCCCTGCTCAGTCATGCTTCACAGGTTTGTTCACCCAGTCATTTAAGAGTCTTAGGTTAGGGGTAGTTAGGGCGCATTCCTATCACATAGAAACCTGCATCTGGTCCTTAAACTGGCTATGTGTTTTATGCCAGAGTCATCGTGGGTTGCAACCCAGAAAACAGAAGAGCTAAAAGCCTGGGAGAAAGCATGAGAGCTTAGAACTCTCCCCTCCTTGATTCGTACTTGTATTACACACTTTCTTATAGATGAGAGAAGTTATTACTTCTGCCTCATTCATCTGTTCCTATTTTCCACTCAGTGCAGCTTGAAGCTTGAAGAGTTATAGATCCAGCTTGGGGAGGAAGCAAGCACTTAATTCAGATGCCTAAAGTACAGGCAGACAGGATTTCTCTGGCTTTCAACGAAAGCCCAGCCGCCCGTCTGCTTAAATTTAAAACTGAATATTTACTTTAGTAGTACCCCTTCACATAACACCTATAATTTAAGTTCAAGATTTATTTACATCTCTTTCAAGATTTGCCCTTAGCAGGTAAACCTTATTGCTCCTCTGCAGACCCTGATAGAAGTGCCTTTCTCTTCTCCTCTTTCTCGGCCTGCCTTCAGCTCTGCCACATAGCCCTCCATGCCTGCGCTCATGGACAGCACAGGCAGCAGCAGGATTTCTAGAGGTCTTCCATTGCCATGGGGAGTAAGCCAACTCAAGTCATTCCCACTGTGGGCATCCCCTGTTACACTACTTGCAGCTCTCTAACCTGAATGCTTTCTGCTTTTATTTTTTGTTAACAAAACCCATTAAGTTGGGGATTCTGAAATCCCCACCGAGCCTTTTGCTTTACCAGAACTATACACAGCCTGGCATAGCTGTAATGAGAGTTTCAGAAACACAAAATGGAGCCAATGTAGTAAATTCCCATTGGAAATGATCACTGGCATCTATGAAATTTAACATTATCCTGTGCCCAATATGAAATCTCTTGGTAGAAATCATGCAAATTTGTCTTCACTAAATATATTAGTAGAGATGGGGAATAACCCTTGCTAATAAATCGACTGAAAATACTCCATAGTCTGCCTGCATCTGAAAAGAACAAAGGAAATGGAAAACTAAAGGAAAAAAAAAAAATGGAAAGTAAAAGGAAGAAAAATAGAAAAGAAAAAAAAAGTGTTTTCTTATTCCATTCAGGATTTTTTTTTCTCTCAGAAGATGAAAGTAGAGACTGTACAACTAAAAAATTCATTTTCCCTGCATTTTTCTGGAGATGGTATCAGATGAATTCTGACTTTTAGACCAATATAAGGGTTGTACGGACAAGATCTTCAAGATGTGATGATCGATATTTGCCCTATTGGCTTCTACATGATCTTCACCAAGTCACTTAGTGCTTCAGCCTCGTTTGTATCTGGCAGTGCTACTAAAGCCTTTGGAACTATGCTTATTCATAGCATAATCTGAAGATACTACCATAATTATTATTTTGCTTGTTATTCCACTTTTATGGAAGGTAGAGATAAGGGAGAATTTCCTTGAAGGAGTATGAGTAGTCTCTCAGGACTCCCATGGGTAGTGTTTGGAACTAGATGGTCTTTAAGGTCACTTCTAACCCAAACCATTCTGTGATTCTGATTTGGTTTACCCAGGAGAGGAGACACAGTGTGCGTGCCACAGTTTTGAGGAGTTGTGTGATTCACAGCAGTGGCTGTATCACAGGCAGGGGCTTCAGGGCACTTCAGGAGCTGTCACTGGGTTTGATGAAGGGATTCAAATGATCATATTCATTGCAGGTGTAAAGATGAAGCCTTCCAAACTCACATAATTTACATGCCATTGGAATTTTTTGTGCTGATTTTACTTTCTAGCCCAAAAAAAAAGCAACCATCTAACTCCCTAGAAAAAATATTTTTTTTCTTTCTCTTCATTTTCCCTGCTATCACTTGTTTTCTCTTTCCCTGTCCCACACCTGAAAACTTTGTGCTAACTTACTGGCTTTCTAAGGGATGCCTTAATCCTCCATGTTACAGAATAGTAATACTTTCTTCTTGGTTGGAGCTTAGAGAAGTTGTGCCAAAATAAAAGGAAAAAGAAATTAAAAATTAAAAAAAAAAAAGAAAAAAAAATTAAATCACCCAAGAATTTTTTCAAGCCAGTCTTGAAAGGAAGAACAAGATATATTAACCTTAACAAAAATCCAGGTGTATGGAACAAGCATGTACTGTCTTGATTGAAATGCAGAAGCATCCTAATTGTTACAAAATGTTTATAGCAAAAGCACTGGTTCCTTAAGTGAACATTTTACTAAATTACAGGCATTTTGTTTCCTCTTATGCATTTCAATAGCATACATTGCTTGAAAATAAAGCACTAAAAGAAATTTGAAGATTCCATTTACTAAAAAAAAAGATTTGTTGTGACAGTTAGAGTCTTTCCAGAATGCTATTTTAAAATATTACGCACCAGCTAAGCACAGAGAAAGCACATAATTTGGCACTAATTTGCCTCTAGCTTGAAATAGAGGGCACATTTCAGCAAAATGTCTTGAGTAACATTAGCAAGGGAATTTAAAGGAGCTCCTAGGATGACTAAGGGGATGGAAAGATCTGTCACTTTGGAAATCCCAAGGACCCAATATCCATATATATTTATAATCACAGCAAGTTCATTAATGCACTTTTTAAAAGAACTGTAACTGATTAACGGATAATTAACCAGTGGAATTGATTTTTGTTTCCAAGCATCAGCCCACACATTGTTATGGCCATTTGACTTAGGGGCAGATAACTTGTTTGCAATTTGGAAAAGCAGAATCATGGATCAGAATAAGATTTTTTACCTAGAATGAGTCTGGAATGTTTAGGTTAGTTATCTATGTGTGATATGACTTTCATGAACTAGAAATCTTTTTTCTTTCATTTTATTCTTCTGGCTCTGTAACTGCAATATCCCTGGTCTTTCTGCTAAAATATTGGAGTGCCCCTCAAGGTAAACTCAATTCCTAGTCTGCCTACAAATTTCCTCTGGACAAATCTTATTTGCTAAAGGACAGCCTCACTTCTTATCTTTCTTCACTAACGAAAAAGATGTGGTAATAACCCTCCCCCCTACAGCCATTGAGCCTTGAGAGCTGTTCAGACACTGTAATGATAAGACACCACCGTTTCATTAAGGCTAAGCATTAAGTATTCAGCTAACGGGACTTTTCAAGGAGTTCAGTACAGGTAAGGGTTGGCATTCACTGTTTGCAAACTGGTCTTCCATCTCCTCTGTCTCAAAGTCTTAAAGATTGAGCTGACAGTGCTTTATTAAGAAAATGGAGTCATTAACGTATGGGGAAATGTATGCCCTGAGAATATTGGTTCAGACAACATGAGTGCAGACAGCTTAAAGAGACAAGGTTTTGAGCAATCGTCTGTATTTAAGCTGAAATTGCAGGTCCTCAGAAATGAATGACAAAAATCACAAATAACTTCAAAAGAGTATCTTTTTAATTTCAAAGGTCAAATGTACTGCTTCAATGAATTTAGAAAATTCATAGAAGATATACAAACTGTTGCACATTATTCCCCTGTAAGTGAAAGTTCAGCTCTCAATCTTTTTACAAACCTAATCCAAATAACAGTTTCAATCGCTCTACATGAACATCTGGAAAAGAGAACAATGAGAGTAGGCCCCTTTCTTTATCATAAAATGGGCAATAAATATAGGCTTGTGAACTGTGTAAGCCAGCCTAATAAAAATGTTGCTGTGCAGAAGACTGGTAAAACTCTAGCAAAAGCATAGGAAAGAAATGTGAAACAGTACAGACATCTCAGCTGTGCAAGTCTTATAGCATTATAACATATATTTCAGAAAAATAAAAGCACATTTAATCCAATCTACAGATTAAATTGAAAGCTGCTTTATGAAGGAATGTTGTGCTGTGGTCTGTTTTCTTCAGCTGGTCACTTTCACACAGGAGACCATTTCTTTTGTTCAACCTTTACCCAAATTCTTTCTCCTCCATTTTAATAAGAAAAAATTTAATTTCTGTCTTTTAGATTTACAGAAGTCTTTTTCATCTCTTGACTAGGAATTGATCAGATCAGTGACAGCAGGCTGCTTCAAGGACACTGACACAGAAACCATCCCCATTTCTTAGAAGCATGGAATAATTTCCTCAGTCTTCTTCATTCTTATTCTGCCGTTTCCCCAAGTTTTCTCACAAATGTGTGTATATCAAGGATCTTACTAAGGACAAATCTTATAGATCTAGATTTATCTTAATTTTCTGTAAATAATCATTCCCACCAGCTGTGCTTGCTGCTCCACTGAGCTATGTCATCTTACGACAAATCCTGAAGCACTTCAGCTCCTTTAGAGAGATTTCAGTCATGCAGAGGATTTAGGGATGAAATATTTGAGAAGTGTCTCCTCCACAAAAAAAAAAAAAAAAAACAAACAACACTCCCCCCCAAAAAAAAAAAAAAACAACCACACAAAAAAAACAACCCCAAACCAAGCTAAAACAACACAAAGAAAACCCCACAGTGACTGATAATCTGCTTGCATGCCCCTATCATCAGCCATTGTAGGGCAGTGTCATTCATCTAAGGCAACCTTTCAACCCCAGACCTGCTGTGCAAATTTGGCTGCCCAAACATTTCTCTACACAGTTCTGAATAATATGTTCACATTATAAGTAAAAATCTTCTAATAATGACCTTTATATATTGACTTCTGTTCACCTGAAGTTCAAAACTGCTGCTTGTTTCTGGTAGGGAAATGTTTTTTCACTACAACACCCTGAGGCATACCAAAGTAAGAAGGAAATTCAACTTGGCATGCTCCTCTGCACACCATGCTTGCCAGCAGAAGTCAACAAAGTGCTGCTGCAGAGAGGCCAGCTGAGATGAACCACCTGTAGTAATGCCCAGAATTTAGGGTAGTGCTGGTACCTATGGGCTTCTACATCTTTCTAAAAGCACACAAAGTTTTTCAATGGTTATTTGAAGGCTGTAGGTCTATTTGGCATTCTCAAAACATCATGGTTGCTGTTTTCTCCATGGCTGACCCACCCCAGCAAGGTGCTCACACTTTAAAAGCATTGAGATACCAGGCTCATACACTGGGTAAAGCAGCAATAATTTTGTTGACCTATCCTGACAGACAGTGCCATGAACTCACTTGGTAAATTCTTTTATAATCTATGGTCCACAAAGATAAAACAGATGAGAATTTTTCTAAAAAAGTTAATTTCTTCCTAAGAATACAGACACTTTGCTCTTTGTAACTATGGGCCAAATGTGATGAAAATGAAATCATAGAAGATTTATTAATTCCATTCCTCCTGAAACAAAAGAAACAAACTAACAAAACCACAGAAAGCCAGAAAAAAAGATCAAGAAATTGAATTTCTTATACAAATAATTTCTTAAATATAACAGATTTTATCTGTGCCTAGCAAACATCCAAATATTATGGAGTAGGTATGAATTCTATCTGTATTTAGGGTCCAGAGAGTATCTAGAAACTGTGCACTGCTGACAAAAAGAAGAAAGAGTCTGAGAATAAAATACACATATCTAAAGTGGGAAATGAGATTTATGTATGAAAATCAAAGCGACAGTCTTGCCCATTTAAGCAAACTGCATTTGCAGAAAAAAAAATGCGTCTCAGTATTTAGTTCACACAGAATTCAGGAGGTTTCTACACATATACATGGGGTTCTGTTTACATAAACTCCAGTGAAGAATATGAACACAAAATAATAGCAATAATTTATTTCTATTTTTAGTACCAAATAAGTAATATCGAAAAGTCAGCACACTGCAATTTCTTTTTCATATACAATTCAGAGGTGTCAACAAACACTACCAAAACTTAACATGAATTCTTCTGCCTAAGGCTACATGGAGGAGGATAACATCTATATTTAGCCCATCTACAATTCTTAAGAACACCATGGTAATTAAATGATTCAGAACTACTCAATCTTGGAGCAATTATTTTCCCCAGTGCTTCAGAATGTTTCCAAATCCCAACAGAAACCCCCCATAAAAATGTAGAGGACCCATTGTATATGGTATCAGTAAAAGTCTATTGTCTACAGCCTCAAAGCTATGTGAGTTTCTTTGCCTTACAAGTTGTCTCTACTTCCAGCTGTCCAGTATAGACGTCAATAGGTAGATTCCCCTCCTCTGGCAGATGGTGCCCAGGAAGCATTACCAGAGAAGGCTTCAACAAACATACTTCCACTGTTTTGCCAGTGTCTGTTTAGCCCACCAACAATCAAACATTCAAGCTTCTGACTGTTTCTCTGTCTTTTTCTGTCACACCGGCTGGGAGTTGTCACAACAATGTACCTCTGTAGATCCTTGGTTTCCCCAAGGAACTGCCACCTGGGAACTTCCATCTCCCAAGGTGTTTTCACAAAGATCCCCACACTTTACCTCTTGGAGAAGTCCAGCTAGTACTAAGAAAGAAAGTATACTGATTCCTTTGACAGCTTTTGAAGGTATCAGATTTTACCACTGGCTTTCTTCAACTCCCACCATCTCCGTCTTTATCAACTTCACCTTCTAATTAGATCTCACAAAGATGAATCTCCTCATTTTACTTAAAAGATTCATTCACCCTCTGGCATACTGTTATAACCCAGAAACCTGCGAGTACAGTAATTAGGACATTGTAAAACATAGAGTTGATTGTACCCATTTCACATTTAGAGGAAGAGACATATGCTGAGTTGCAGAGAACTAGCTGAGGCAAGACAAGCCCAAAGAGAAGCACAAATTAATATTTAAAAAAAAGTGAATATTATTCATGTAAAGAAGAGATTGATTGGAGCAACAAATTTCAAGGAGAGATAAAAAGGATAGCATTAAATTTGCTTCCAGAAAGCTCCAGGAGTAGGAAGTAATTGTCACGGGTTCAGCAGCAGCAGTCATCTTTCTCCTTTAAGTAGTAGCTGGTGCAGCACTGTGTTTTGGATTTTCAGCTTGGGAACAGTGCTGATAACACCAG